>APFE030030006.1:0-65837 GCA_000404065.3 Pinus taeda
ATGAAATAGGCAGCTAGCTCATGAAATTATGTTTTCCTTAGTTAATTGAAAAGCTTCTTGTTTACATGATTTATGGATAAATATGAATGAATGATGGGGTGTAGGAGTTTCAACAGTGCAAAGAGATTTCATGATCAGCAACCCCATCCTAGCCTCATCCATCCATGGTTATCACTTTCCTTCACTAAATCCCTCACTAAATTAATCATTCCAAGAGAATACTTCTCCAAGCTTGTTGATAAAATCCAACCATCTCACAACTCTGTTTTTGAGTTCTGAAGGGGACCTAGGCACTCCCTTGCTTCATTTCACCCACCATTCACCTTCCCTAAGCCTTACATCACCTTCCAAACCCCTCCTCTTGCTCTCGGTTGTATCCTATAGGAATACAGGGGATCTTGTAGGAGCATTATGACATCCTGTAGGATGAATTAGGACATCTTGTAGGTTCAGCTATAGTGGCATGTTTTGAGGCCGAATTGTGGAAAAAAGCCCCTAGGAAGCTAGAAAAGGACCCCTACTTGCTCCTAAGCCATCTAACCATCCACCATCATCCGTAATCCACCTGCCACATCACCAAAATAATTTATCTTTCACACTTTCACACGAAAAAAGACAAAAAGGAAAAAAGAGTTATTTTGTTCATTTGCATGCACAGCAGTAAAAAGTTTGATGTTTCAAATTGCATGCCTAGGAGAGTAGGATTGCACATATGATAATTTAGTATTCTCATGAATCAAAACCTCTTAGCAGTTAGATTAGATGAATAGTGTGTTTAAGCATTTGATTTTCAGTCTTTCCTTACTGCAGTAGACAAGATTTGTTTTAGTGTAGAATTCCCTTTTTCCTCATTGGTAATCAAGCTTCTTCTTAATCAATAGAAATCTGGTTTGAAAAACCTTAGTGGTCTATCACCAGCTTAGCAGTGACAAAGAGTGGACCCATCACATTTACTTGTGTCTACAGCACTGTCACCTCCAAGTTTGTACGAACCCCAGGTTGATAAAGTAAAGTTGGGAGCCCCAGGAGTTATAGAATTCTTGCTACAATACTGTTGCTCATCACTTTTTAGCGTCGTTGTTGGGTAGGTGTCTGATTAATATGTGATCTCTACTTTCTTTCTTCCATTTCTTATCTCTAACATTCTGCTATTAGCTTCATTTCTACAAAAGTAATTTAGTTTGCTTCCTTTTCCATTCTGCAAGTGAGATTTCATTCAAGCAGTTAGTTTCCATTCAGTCAGTTAGTTCCCATTCAATTTGTGATTTCAATTATGCAATTATTCTCAAAGCTTGAAATAAAAAAACAAAACAAATCACTTCTTTCTTTCCTCGTAGGAATAGGGATAACTTAGGAAAATTTCTACCAAATATCCCCACCACTTAAAACAACCAACCTTCCATCTTCTTCGATGGCTATGAATTGGAGGACACCTTAGGTGAACAACCAAAGATATTTGAAGAGTCTACAGGGGGAGGAGAAGAAGGAGAACCCATTCCAACTGACTTAATGGCTGAAATTGGAAATGACAAAGGAGATAGAGAAAGAATTGAGGGTGCCTTTCCCATCAGAGAAACTAATGGGGATACCAAGATTAAAAACATAAGCCCCTATGCTCTTCCTCATTTCCATGGCCTGACCTCAAAAGATCCAAACACTTTCTTTTTTGAGTTTGTTGTCATATGCAAAAATTATGATTACACCAATGATGAGCAGAAGTTGACACTATTCCCATCCACTCTCAAGGATGCAGCTTTGTATTGGTTCATGGGTTTACCTAGGCATAACATCACAACCTGGGCTCATATGCAGCAAGCCTTCAACAACAAGTATCGAGACTACTGTAGGTCCAAATACACTAAAGAGGAAATTTTTAGGATGACCTTAGGGCATGATGAATCCCTAGAGGATTATGAAGAAAGATTCCATATTAGCTACAAAAGGACTAGGTGCACACTTGATCCTGAGTCACTGAAACTAGTCCTGCTCAGAGGGGTAAGGGAAGATCTTCTGGATACCCTAAACATGCTAGCATGAGGGGACATCTACCAGCTACCCTATGAAGATATCAAGACTGTCTTTAGGAACCATTCTAGGGCATCTAGGAAAAAGGGTAGCGGTATTCAACCAATGGCCAGTCCATCCTCTTCCAATACATCCATCAAAGATGAAATTGGAAATATGTTGGAATATTTCAAGAGTGAAATGTTGCATACCCTTGCCCTACACATGGACACAATGCACATTAAGAGAAAGCATGAGGAAGCAGAGGGAGCCTTAGCCATTTTCTGCCCTAAATGCACAAGGAGGCACCCTAGGAATGAATGTCCATTGAATCTAACTGAATTCTACTCAATCTATGAAGGAAACCACTCCACAGACAAGTTCGCTTCTCTACCTGGACTAAAAGTTATGTATCAGGGAATTGAAGGGGTGACTGAACAGCTCTGCTACATAAATCAAAGGAGACCTCATGGGCCTCGGCCATACCATCATGGCATGTAAAGGTCATCCCATGCATATTACAGCCCTAACAAAACCACATCCATTGCCTCTTTGGGGGGGGCTACTCATTCCTCCTAGTCTACACCTCCTCCTTGGTCTTTTTTGCCTTAATACCATTCCCAGCAGACAAGCCAGTCATTTCAGCCATAGCCTCAGTGGAATGCACCGCCCGAGGGGTGGAGGCCCCCATACAACAATGCTCCAACTTTATTTCCTTCACCACCTAATCAACCACAACTTTTACACCCTACTCCACATAAACAACCTAAGATGCCTGCCCAGCCAAATCCAAACCCGAACAATAGAAAAGCATAGCAAGTGTATAGTGGAGAGACATATTGTCCTACTTATGTTGTGGAGATTCAGGAAATCAACCTGAGATCTGGGAGAGTACTCCCAAACAACCAACCTCCACCTCCACCTAGGGAGAGTGAGGAGGAAAGAGAGGAAAGCATGCCCAGAATAAATCCACCACCCTTTCCTGAGAGATTAACTCAACCAGTCTAGCCTACTCCAGAAGAGAATAAAATTCTGGGTGAATTGAAAAAATCATTTGCCAAATTTCCGCTTCTCCAAGCCATAAAGGATGTACCTATTTACAACAAATTGATTAAGGAGAAGTAATTCAAAATCTAGGGAGGTAAAAAAGAGACACCCCTACCATTAATGTCGTTGGACAGCTATCCAACTTAATGCTAGGGCAGGTAATTTTCCCAAAGTACATGGACCCTGGAATCCCTATAGTAGATGTGCACATCAATGGCACCATTGTCCCACACACTTTGATTGATATTGGCGCTGCCATTAATGTAACGAATAAGGACACCATGCTCAACCTCAATCTCCAGGGCTCATTGAGAAAGACCACAATAGTTTTGCAACTTGCAGATCATTCCACAGTGACCCCTGAGGGGATTGTTGAGGATGTGATGGTCTCCATTGACTCTTGGGAGTAACCTGTAGACTTTCTCGTTCTCCAGCCTAAGGCCAAGCTTACTAGTTATCCTCTCATCGTTGGGAGGCCCTGTTTAGCCATTGTCGATGCCTACATCAGCTGCGGGGTTGTAAATATGACTATCAAAAATGGGCACATGTCTAAGCAATTAGTCTTTTACCCTCCTACTCGGCCATCTCTAGAACATGACTTACCTTTATGGTTGGAAGAGGAGGAAGAAGATGAAGTCTACTCAGCCCAACTCTATACCTTAGAAACATCCATAAGAGGAGGACAACCCGATGAAGATGATTTGATTGAACACATACTCCAAAGTCCAACTCCCAGCACCTTGTCCTTAGAGGAAGTAGTAAAGGAAATCCAGAATAACCATCAGATTGATATATGCTTAGCTAATTCAAACCCTACCCATGTCAAAACCATATAATTCATCCCTAAGATAACTTTGAAAGTAAACCCATCTCTTTCTATACACAAAGAAGAAAAGTTGTGCAACATGCTAAAGGAACATTTGGATGCCTTTGCTTGGAGTTACAAAGAAATGAAGGGAGTGCACCCCTCGGTGTGTACTCACCACATTTATATCAAATAAGGTTGCAAACCAATCCGGAAACCCCAAAGGAGAATGAATCCAACTCTCAAGGATATAGTCAAAGAAGAACTGCAAAATCTGCTAGATACAGGATTCATTTACCCTATCTCGGACAGTGAGTGGGTCTCTCCTTTGGTGTTGGTTCCAAAGAAAAATAGGAAGTGGAGGATTTGTGTCGATTATAAAGATTTAAACAAAGCAACAAAGAAGGACCATTTCCCTCTACCTTTCATTGACCAAGTGCTAGATGGCCTGGCAGAGAAAACGTTTTTTTCTTTACTAGATGGGTTCAGCGGGTACAATCAAATCCAAGTTAGCCCTGAAGACCAGGATAAAACCACCTTCACTTTTCCTTGGGGTAATTTCACCTATATGGTCCTTCCTTTTGGCCTATACAATGCCCCTAACACTTTCCAGAGAGCAGCCTTGAGTATCTTTGCCGAGCTAGTCCATGATGCAGTGGAAATTTATATGGATGATTTTACACCCTATGGGTGTGATTTCCATGAGGATTTGTCCAACTTAGGTAAGGTGTTGAACAAATTCATTGAAATGAACCTGTCCCTTAGTCCCAAAAAGTGTGAGTTCTTGATGATTACATGGACTTTGCAGGTGGACCCAAATAAAATGGCCATCATCCAAAGGGTCCCACCTCCGCAAAAACAGAGAGATGTCAGGATTTTTATAGGTTTAGTTGGATACTATCGAAGGTTTATAAAAGACTTCAGTGAGTTAACTTCTCCTTTATTTGTGTTATTGGCCAAAGACTTTAAATTTTTATGGTCAAAAAGTTGTCAAGAGGCCCTGGAAACCCTGAAGGACAAGTTGACCACTACACCTATTCTCCGAGGCCCAAATTGGGCCCTTACTTCCCATATACATGTTGATGCCTCTCACAAAGCCATAGGAGCAACTCTAGGCCAGATAGATGACAAGTTACCTTATGCCATTTACTTCATCAGTAAGAATCTGTCAAAGGTCGAACTAAACTATATAGTAACTGAGAAGGAGCTCCTAGGTGTTGTGCATTCATTGAACAAATTTAGGCATTACATTATAAGTCACCAAACATTTGTACATACTGACCATGCTGCAATTAAATATTTGATGAATAAACCTGATGTGAATGCCCGAATTATTAGATGGTTAATTTTATTCCAACTAACTATTATTGATAAGCCTGGGAAGGAGAATGTTGTTGCAGATTTTTTTATCCAGATTAACTTTGCCTGCAGGGGAGGAAGAAATGTTTGATGATCAGTTACCGGATGAACACTTATTTTCCATTTCAGTTCTATCTCCATGGTTTTCTGACATAGAAAACTACTTTTTTTCTGCATATTTCATATTGAATTTGTCCTCCAAAGAGAAAAGAAAGATTGTGAGTAAGAGCATCCCATTCACTTGGATTGGGGGAAACCTCTTCAAACTAGGCCCAGATCAAATTCTGAGAAGATGTGTCAGGGAGGAGGAAGTCTTTCACATCCTTCTGACCTATCACAATGGGCCTTGTGGAGGTCACTTTGTAGCCAAGAGGACAACATTCAAGGTGCTACAAGCTGGGTATTATTGGCCCACTCTTCATCAAGATGTGAGAAGGTATACTAGTTAGTCTGATCGGTGCCAAAGGATGGGAAAGCCTACTCTAAGGGATGAAATTCCTCTACAACCTCAAGTGACTTTCGAGCCATTTGATAAGTGGGGCATGGATTTCATTGGACCTATTGACTCTCCATCCAGGCAAAAGCAGTACATCATTATGTGCACTGACTATTTGACCAAGTGGGCTGAAACCAAGGAAATCAAGGCAGAAACATAGGAGAAAGTGGTTGAGTTCTTAAGGGAAAATGTATTTTATAAGTTTGGGTACCCTAGAGAACTGGTCATTAATCAAGGTAGTCATTTTACATCTCACATAATTGAAAATTTGTTAAGCCAGCACAATATCAAGCATAAAGCATCCACTCCTTACCACCCACAAGCTAATGGGCAAGTGGAGGTGACCAACAGAGCACTGGAGGGCATACTTACCAAAGTGATTAGCAACAACAGAAAATATTGGGCATATAGATTAGTTGAGGCCACTTGGACCTACAATACCACCTAGAAGACCACCACTGGGTTCACTCCCTATGATTTGGTCTATGGGAAGAAGGCCCTATTGTCCATTGAATTTTAGTACAACAAATTAAGAATAGCATCACAACTAGATCTAGATCTCACCAATGCACAACAAGAGAGATTTCTCCAGCTAAATGGGTTAGATGAGTTTAGAATGTAGGTCCTCGTGCACACAGAGGTGACTCAAGTTCAAAGGAATATATGGCATGACAAGAACATAAAGGACAAACAATTTCAAGAAGGTGATTGGGCTTTGTTGTATGATTCCAGATACAAAGATTTTAAAGGCAAGTTAAGGACTAGATGGTTAGGGTCTTATGTCATAGAGAAATGTCATGATAATGGTTCAATGTAGATAAGAACCATTGATGCATAGGTTATTCCTTTACTTTTCAATGGGCACAGATTGATGGTCTACAAGAAGCCCTTATCAAAGAAATAATTCATTGATGGCATCAGCAAGACAGTGATGGTAGTGGATCAAGTCTCAGCTTCTACCCCATCAAGTCACTAAAAAAGAGAAAGAAGAAAAAATAAAAAATAAAAAAATAAGGAGACTCAGGTGAAAACCTACATGAGGCACCTGAGTCCCACTGTTGGGTTGAAAACCTCTTGAGGTGGCCTAATGGTGTAAAAACAAAAAAAAGAGATAAAAAAAGAGAGAGAGAAAAGAACACTTTCAAGATGTTGTTTGCAGTTCAACGGGAGGAGGATCAGAGAAATAAGAAAGGATCAAAAGGACCTATATAGTTCATGTTTTCATTCCTCCATTCCATATCCTTCATCATTCCATCATTCCCTCCATTTTTGAACTCATCTAGCTCGGTTTGCAAGGGTTTTGTGTTTTCTACAGGATCACCTGTAAACCTACAGGATTCCCTGAAAACCTACAAGATGATCTTGTAGGATTTATAGGGAATCCCAAGGAAAGTAACCCTAGAGCAAGGGGATGACCTGATTATGTCAAAAAATCAAGTGTCTACTTCACCATCTCATTACCATGTCTCTCTCCAGCATGATCACCCCTGCATTCATCCAATAAAGTAAGTTTCAAAAACAAAAAAACAAATAAAAAAGGATAAACCCAGAGAACAAGGAGACAACACCTAAAAGCTATACCTCTCATCCACCAATCCCTAGACCCCTTCTCTACCCATTCCAACCATCCTCATGCTCCAGAAGTCAAGGATTTATTAAAAATTTGAGGGAGAGGTAGCTACAGGACATCCTGTAGGAAATCCTGTAGCAACCTATCCCACAAAAGAAAAAATCACAGGTTGCAGTCAGCTTCAGAATCGAGATCCAGAGGTCAAAGGAGCTCCTCTAGAGCTTAGCAGCAGTAGTAGGATCATTAGCATCACCATCCAGTACCTACACATCAAAGAAAAATGTCAAAGGAGGACAATAAAAAAATAGAGAAAAAGACATGTAGCAAATACACAGCAAGGACTTCACTCTCCAACAAAGCATTATCAAGGCATCTCACCACAAGTATGTATCTCGCTTCCACTCTCTCATTAGCATGATATGATCAAACATGTAGATTTTTTAAAGAGTTGGTTTTATAAGCGAAAGGTGGTCAGTTAACATGGCCACCTTCGATCAGTCAACGAAGAGAATACAGTTAGCTCATTACACACGTGGTAGCAGTCAAGTCGGGAGAAAGGAGAGATGAGGTCGAAAGTGGTTAAGTTATTGATGCCCGAAGTGGGAGTTGATTACAAGGTAAGGAGAGTGATGATGTGGTAGTGGGACCAACAGTCCAACAATGGATACTCGTACCTCGGTTTCCAGCACACCATCCCACTCAAATCACCCATATGAGGAAATAAAATGTTGATTCCTGTGCATAGAGGCATTCGTAATCTCAAGGCTACATCAAAGCAAAATTGCTCTCAACCTCTGAAGTAGTCTATAGGAAAGAGAGTGAGTGTTTTTTTCCAGTGCAGGAGCACCTACAGGTTCCTACAGGACCCTACAGGATATATAACAATCACCTACAGGATTGGCAGTGAGCATTTTTAAAGGGTTAAACCAAAGGTTGGCTTCATCGATAAGTGACAAGGAGGTAGGAGCTATACCTTCCCACCTTTTCCAAGTAAAAAATAGATAGAAAAGCCTTCTATTTTGTTGAAAAGATTACAGTCTAGGGGTAGTGTACACAGAATTTTCATTTAAAATTCCTCATTCATTATAATTTGGTATCAGACATATATAACCCTCCACATCCATCAGAGAAAAATGACAGGGGGATTTAACAAGAGGGAACCCACAAACACAGTGAGAATTCATTAGCACCCTCTTGTACTAGAGATATGCACAAAGCACAATTGGATGGGTTTCTTTGAAAAATTGAGGGGATATGATAATGAAGTGGCCAGAGACTTTGCTCTCTCGCTCATACCACTAACTAGGACCCATGCAACTGTTGTGGTGAAAGGCTTCTCTATAGAACTCACCCCTGAAATCATAGGTAGAATCAGCACACTTCCTTTAGGGTTGCCTTGGAGAAAGGAATATAAATGTAACAACCAAATTACGAAGAAGAAATTCTTTTTTTGGAAGGAGAGGAGGCAATGGAAGACAAAAATGGGGTCAGAAGAGCAAGCATGCCATATCCTTGGAATGAAATTAGCTATCGCCTCATTAAGTATATATCATGTGAAGATAGGTACAGTGTGGTATATGGGTACCATTTTAGGCTTCTCTAAGAGCTAAGATTTGGAGTAGACACACCTCCTCAAAACAGACTAAGCATACCCTACTTTCTTCTTCAATTAGTGATAGATATGAGCATTAAGGTGCATGGAGGAAACCATCAACAACTAGCCCATCATGGGTTAATTAGACTTATCATAGAAGATGCCCTCCAAAACCTAAGACTCCCTATCACATGAGCAACTTTCAGAGACATGCAGACAGAGGAAGACATAAAATCCCTTGAATATGACAAAAGACCCATTGCTAGTAAAAGGGATGAAGAAGAAATAGAGAGATATGAAGAGGAAATAGAGGAGGAAGAAGAGGAAGAAAAGGAGAAGGAAAGTGGTGAAGAGACAAAAGAATATGCAAAGGAAGAAACTGATGAACAAAGTGAGGAACTAGAGGGAGAAGGAGAGGAGAAAGACAAGAGTGAGAAGGAGAATGGAAAAGAGGAGACAGAAGACAAGGAAGAATATAGGTCTACAATGCAAGGAAAATAAGGGGAGGACTCACCCAGGGTATCTCCAGAACCCACTGAGAAAGAGGTGGCAGCTACCCTCACTGCCCTTAGTACCACTATCAAGAAAAAGGGAGGAGACAAAGACAAACTCCATTGTACTTTAGGACAAGAAAAAGTACAAGGATTGGGCAAGGAAAACCTCAAACACCCACCAAAGTTCCTATTGTCATTGAAGACTCACCAAAACAGTAGGAGAAGATAACTCCTATTGTGAAAAATCAAGGGGAAGGATCATCAAGAAAAGCCTCTCCCAAGTATCCTATCACTTATGTTAGGAGGCATGTCACTAGATCTTACTCATCCAAAGGAAAAGGTCTCCTATAGGAGACACAGAAGGACCTACGGGAAGCAAAGGCCATCCTACAGGAAACTTTGCTAAACCTACAGGAAATTCATAAATTGGACAAAGAAGGGATCATGCAGCAAGAAACAAAGAAGGAGGATCTAGAACTCAGGGAACCTAGTCCTCAACCCAACCTTGACTCCTACTACAGTTTCATTGAACGGGGTAGGGTCATTCCATAGAAATTTTCCATCCCCTTATTCTTTGAGCTTGAGAAAGAAAGGGAAAGAACACATAGGTGGATGTAAATTGCCAAATCTAAAGGAGTGGAGGACATAGGTCACATGGAGGAGAAAGTAAATGAGATGGACAGAGAACTGAGTAGCCTGAGGGACAGAGAGGAAATGATGAAATCTCATTTGGAGGCAGAGAATGCATGGTTAAGGGGACAGCTACAAGAGAGAGAGAATCAATTGGCATCCATGGCCAGTGTATCCTTAGAGGCAATCTAGTGCAAGATGCTAGCAAATTCCTATGCATTGTATCTTAAGGAACAATGGTTGCAGTTCCAAATCAAAACTTTAACACAGAGAGGCACTATGCCCTTCCAAGATTATAAACAATTCATCAATCTCTGTGATCAAAGCACCTTGGAGGATAGAGCTAAAATTTATAAGTTTTACCTCCACAACTTGGCCTTGATAGATCTGAACATGTGGGATCCAAATTCAAAACTAGGGAACTTACAGTTGATGGCTTTGGCATCATGGATGAATCATGACGAGGAAAGGGCTACAGAAATGAAGAAAGTAATGGCAAGAGAAGAAACAAAGCCCCTCATGATAAGAGTTGAGAAATCAAATCCAATGGTTGGCATCAACACCCATAACTCGATTGTAAATGACCCTCAACTTGCACTTAGGTACCTTGTTGCCCAAGAGCAAGAAATCACCCGCTTTGAGGACATGTTCAAGCTATTAGGTGATGAAAACATGCAATATTTCCAAAGGAGATGGAACAATTTTCCCTATAGCTTGAAAATCAAAGAGTACCATTCTCCTCAGAGAATGAGAGAGGCATTGAATAGAACACCCATGTACAAGCAAGCTCTCCAAAGACTCAAAGTCAATTGGATTAGCTTTAGACTTAGTCCACCATTTCTCTTAGGAATGTTGGAAGGAAGGAAGGAAGGAAGAGGAAGAAATAAATTAGTGGGAGGAGATAGAAAGGAAGGAAGGATTCTATGCACAGGAAGAGGAAACTAGAGTAGAAGCTTGGGATGTCAGGGAGGCCACTAGAGCAATTAAAGACATGGATATATTGAGTTTATCAGAGGATGAGCAACACTTTCAGTAGGGGGTGATGATGAGCCTCATCATTGGGTAACTATATGGACCTTAATACACCTCCTAGCTTATTCAAATCAACTCTTCTCATAATTTCTTACATATTTTGATTATATTTTTCTTAATGAGATGAGTCAAAGTGAGATATTGTGCCTAGTGGACTAATGTGCATTGATTGTAGGTTCTTGAGAAAAAAACATGGAAATTTTGGCTAATTAAGGGTTGAAACTCGAATGAGACAAGGAGGAGAGATTGTAGGAGATAGACCCTCCTCATTTACTTCTCACTCATTTTAATATTCCTCCATCAAATCACACCAGCTCGGAGTTACAAGCAGCCAAGTCATGAAGATCAAAAGGCAGTCAAGCTAGTGACAGTTAAAGAGCCAATTCATCTTGAGTTTGGGAGCTGATCCTCCCTAGATTTAAGGAAGTCATTGGAGACTTCAGTTGTATAAATGAGGCCTAGAGCCTCATTAGGATTCGAAATTTTTATGTAAAAACACCAAGAATTTTCGAGTTCAATACTTGTGGAAGACATTGTTATGTAATTTTCTGTTTTGATAATGAGAATGAACATTTCCTTGATCCAACACTGAGTTGACTCAAAGGATTGAATCTCTTGGGTTAGGGCCCAACCCTAGCAGCAAAGGCTCCTCTTCTTATATTTGTATGCTTAGTTGATTTCATAGATTAATGGTTGAGTTGTCTTTAGTGTCATTTCATTGCAAGTAGTTGTGGATTTGATTAGTTTGCTTCCATTTGTGCATTGCTTCAGAAATATAAAGGAGAATCAAAAAGTTGTTAGTAGGTGAATTTGGCCTCACTCCTCCCTTTAGGGACCATGGTTTGAGGAACAAACTCCTATGCATCCCCAAAAAGACATAATTCTGATTTCTCATGGAATTTAGGTTTTTTTGTTACTTAGGTCAGCATTTTACTAGTTTTCAAGAATAGGATTTAATTGTCATTTCTGTTATCTTCAGTCTTACATTAGATCTCATCAAGGTTTCATATTATTCTTCAAGTTTCCCCATGCATGAAATAGGCAGCTAGCTCATGAAATTATGTTTTCCTTAGTTAATTGAAAAGCTTATTGTTTACATGATTTATGGATAAATATGAATGATTGAAGCAATGGAGAGATATTTCATGATCAGCAACCCCATCCTCACCTCATACATCCATGGTTATCACTTTCCTTCACTAAATTCATCATTCCACAAGAATACTTCTCCAAGCTTGTTGAGCAAATCCAACCATCTCACAACTGTGTTTTTGAGTTATGAAGGAGTCCTAGGCACTCCCTTGATTCATTTCACCCACCATTCACCTTCCCTAAGCCTTACATCACTTTCCAAACCCCTCCTCTTGCTCTTGGTTGTATCATGTAGGAATACATGGGATCCTGTAGGAGCATTAGCACATCCAGTAGGACGAATTAGGACATCAAGTAGGACGAATTAGGACATCATGTAGGTTGACCTGTAGTGGCCTGTTGTGATGTTGAATTGTGGAAAAGGCCCCTAGGAAGCTAGAAAAGGACCCCTACCTACGTCCCAAGCCATCTGGCCATCCACATCATCCATAATCCACCTGCCACATCACCAAAAGAAGTTAGCTTTCACACTTTCACACAAAAAATAGACAAAAAGGAAAAAAAAGTTTTTTGTTCATTTACATGTACAGTAGTAGAATGTTTGATGTTTCAAATTGGATGCCTAGGACAGTAGGATTGCACATATGATAATTTATTATTCTCATGAAGCAAAGCCTCTTAGCAGTTAGATTAGATGAATGGCATGTTTAAGCATTTGATTTTCAGTCTTTTCCTTACTACAGTAGACAAGATTTCTTTTAGTGTAGATTTCCTTTTTTCCTCATTTGTAATCAAGCTTCTTCTTAATCAATAGAAGTCTGGTTTTAAAAACCTTAGTCGTCTATCACCACCTTAGCAGTGACAAAAAGTGGAACCATCATATTTGCTTGTGTATACAGCACTGTCACCTCCAAGTTTGTATGAACCCCAGGTTGATAAAGTAAAGTAGGGAGCCCCGGGAATCGCAACATTCTTGTCGCAATACTAGTGCTCATCAAGTGAAACATGTTATGTTGATGATCTTGGTCTCTACATGATTCATTGTTTCTTATTTAATATTCTACTCTTCAAATATTGTTTCATTTAACTTATTCTTTTTCATGTTTACCATACAAGTACAATATCTGAAATTTTCTTTTGGTGCAAAAAATTAAAATTTTTGCTTCCCATTATCTTAAGCGCTAAACAAAGAGTCTTCTCTCCAGGTTGGGAATTTTTGAATTAGTATCCATTCTCTAGGGTAGCAATGAGTTTACATATTCATTTTCCTAAGTACACTTAAAAATCTTCTTGCTGGAAGAGCTTGCTCTCTTTCTTGGGTCTTGTCTTTTTGTTTTCACTCTGCTATTTAGAAAAAAAACTAATGAACTGTAGTTATTGAAAGTACATTATGAATGATTTGAAGGTAGAGATATTGATATCAAAGAATTAGTTTATTTAAGTCTCTCATTACTAGGATCCAAGCATTCATCAGTTATATAACAACTGGGGAAAAAACCATAACTCATAATCTTATACACTACCAATTTTACTTGAATTTCATCTCCAATTGATAGTCATGTTGCTTCAATGATAAAGACAAGAATTTATATTCAATTAAGAAGGGTAAATTCTATTAAAATGGCCTTAACCAACCATAAATAATGTCATTCCAGAAGTTCATATACCAGGAGAATAGATAACCAAAATGTAATATGTAGAAAAAAATACTACTGAACTTTTTTTTTATTTTTTTTTACTATTAAGACTAGAGGCTTCCACATACCTTTGAAGCTCATATTTATTAGTTACTATGGTTCTCTCTGTGTCTTTTGAGTTGTACAACAAATTTTACGTAGGGAAAGGTCCTGCTTCCTTGGGGAATGCTCCAAATCAACCTCTTCTGAATTGATAACCAAATTCTTTGAATAGAGTAGGACCAATAAAATCTCATCAATTCATGCCCGCAACATTTTCATGTCTAAGTCTCTGTATTCTGCAAATCCATTCCCTCTTTCTTAGCTTGAAAAATGGAGGAAGAATACCAATTTGGCACAAGAGATGCACATTCCTTGAAACAAGTAAAAGAATGTCTGAAACCATATCAACATAAGCATGAGAGATATCAAATTTCCTGAAATGAAAATCTCAAGCATTATATCCTTGTGTTCCCAAACTCAATATTAAAACACTAACAAGTAGAATTGAAAAGCTTTCACATACTCACAAAACAGAGCAACCTATTCTATATTTAAAACTTGAAACGAATGATATTGAAGAATATGTATAAACAACAACTAAAAATAAGAGTTATAATGGGAAAACTCAAACTTTGGTGTAGGCATGCATCCACTCTCTTCTATTTTACCGAAGGACAATCAATTCGCCTCTTACAGGCTTACTAGCTCACCCTCAACCTGTGGGTACACATTTCTACAACTGTGCTACTTCACAGATTGATGGAGCTATGTTGCAACTATAATAGGGAGGAATTTTCCCCGTAACATGTATATTTTCTAAGAATCCCTCTTTGCAAAGAAAGTGTTATCATTACCCTAAGTGTCTCCTGTCGCATTCGAATTTCCCCTTATGCAGGGGCTTCATCAAAATTTCTGCAACTTGCAAGTCCAAAGGAGCCCAAAGGAATGTAAACCATAATTTTTGAATGCATATTTCCATAGTTATGAGACAGTAAAAGTGATTTATGGAGGAAAATGTATGATAAAGAGATGAATACTTGTTACACATCATTTTGTTACTATCCTTGTACTCCCCATTCCTTGATCCTGGAGGACCTCTACAGTGAACCCCGTATGCTTTGATTTCATGAAGAAACTCCCATTGCGTCCCTCTTCATGAGCAAATAAATTCCCTTTTGTTCCATTTCCCCTGAAACTTCTATTTTTCCTAGTTTACAAGATCGGCACTAATGGCCTTTGTCTCACTTGCATCGATGTGCAGCAATTATCACTACTCCTCATGCTGACCGGAGCAACTGAGTTGTGTTTCAGTCACGTCGGTCCTATTATGGAAAGTTTTTTAAATTAGAACTAAAGCTTCTAGCTCTAGAAGCTTCGTAACGGAAGTCTAGTAAATGGTTTGGCCGAATGGGGTCGAGGATGACAGTTTGGGCTCCTTTCCCCTATAATGATGGAACTACCTCAAGGGATAAGTCCTTCTCCAATGAGAAGAGGATCCATCTCCCATCCATATTTCCTATATAAACCTCCCTTCTTCCCAAGCACAAACTAGTTTCAGTGTTAGTGTTGTAGTGTTGATGTTGGTGTGCTAATGTTATTAAGGTTTGGAGTATACAACAAGCTATTACTAGTTGTAGCTAGCTAGTTGTGTGAGGGAGAAGTGTGATTTGGTTTGGAGTAAAGCCTAAAGGGAATAGCCTTAAAACTATTGTTGCTTGAGGCCATCATGGAATGCTAGCAGAAGTGTGTGGGAACCTAGTCGTGCCAGAGAAGGACGGCAACGTCAAGACAAATGATTGTAGTCTCTCTTTGATATTAATATATGCAACTATCGACTTATTTCCTACATGTTTTGTAATATTACATATTCATGGCTTAATGTTTCTTGACTTGTTAAGTAGGTTGAATTGAAATTTGTCTATTATTATGTTTGTTGTCTGTTGTTGTTTACTTGTTTCAGGTGCTTGAAGAAGGAAGCGAGAGATAGCTGGAATGAGCAAGCGAAGCAGGATAAGTGACCAAGAGGTAGGCCCTCTTGATTGATTCTAACCTAAGGAAATCTTTCATAGAATGTATTTATTGTGGCTAGATGTTATAGACATATTTGGGCACTGCAACCCCAATCACATATGTCGATAAACCAAGGGATCTTAAACCCCTAAAAGTGTTGTTTCACACCATAAAGGATCATGGTCAACTGATTACATCATTTCCCAGAGGTTCCAGCTAAAAAACCACTCAGAACTGACAAACACTAGACCATACAGACTGCTCCATGCTTTCGGTGCGATGCATACTGGCTGCTACACTAGCCAGGTGTGATGCATACTGAAAGAGCCTTCTGTAGGGTGCAATGGGCGAGAGTAGACAAATGGCAAGGACAATTTGCTAAGTGGAAACCCAGAGAATCTTATAGAAACTTCTCATATGACGCTTGCCTCTTTTAATTCGCCCAAGGATGAGTAAGAGATCATGAAATCTCCAAGTGGAACCAAGAACTATCAGTGAAATGACACTAATAAAAAACCTAGAAGCTAACTCACCCCTCTACAAATATCTATAAATGGATCCCTCATCTGAGAGATCTAGAGGCTGGAATTTTGTAATTTGTAAGGAAATGTTGTTGGTTTCTCTTTGAGAAGAAACATTGTATTGTTAGGTGATCTTGCTTTTCATGAGGTGAAGAGGGCTTTCATGCTGGGAGGATGATGCTGGATCAGACAGCTGGGTTGTAATCCTCTCTTCTACTTCTACTATCAATAAAGTTCTTTGAGTTTTCCTCCATATAATTTTGTATTTGTAAATCTTGTTATTTATGGATGCAATTGTATGGTTATTGTATTTCTGATTTTGCATTGTTTATGATATCATAGAACTCGATTCTTTGATAGTGTTTTTTTGCTTTTCCTCTACAGGTATTCTCTAAACTAGGACAAGTAGGAGAGGAGTGGCAAGTTTTGTCAAGGGAGAGAGGAAACAAGCAAGGAGCCAAGTGGAAGATACAAGTTGGTGCTCTCTCCTTCTCTATTATCTATCATACATAAAGGAAATCTTGAAGTGCTTTGAATTGTTTGTTTCTAAGATAGCTACCTGTCTTAGTGGGACTAGCAGATCGAAAAGACACTAGTCTTCCTGGAAACAAAATGGTGACTCCGCTGATGAACGAATAGTTGATTTGTTTGTTACTGTTGTTTGCTTTATAAACTACATACGAAGCCTGAAGTTAAGCCAGCTAGCCTTCGAATTGCTCTTGCTATGCAAGTGCAAAGTATATCAACGCTGCTTCAGTCAATCTCCGAGTTGGTTTATGAACTAAACATCTGACTTGCAAACATCCTAAGTGCCCTTGTGGTAGCTCAATAACCTCATAAGGTCATACCCCTATACTTTGTTTTTACTGTTTATCATAGCTCAGCCTAAATCACTGAACTTAGCTGCAAATTTTGAGCAAAAACAAAGCTCAGTTTCATTCCCTGGTCCATTGCATTGTCTATAACTGGCAGCCTAGATGCATCACACCTCCCGTGTGTTGCAAGTGATATGCATCCCCGTTTCTCTTAAGGACAGGTGCGATGACTGAATGATACTGTTTCCTTCTCTGGAATTTGGTTTTTTCTTCCTTGTTTTCAGCTCTATTCAGTGTTTTTGCTACTTATGATTAGTATATCATTGCTGAAGCCTCCTTCCTTCACATTATTTAGCCTTCATTGATCAGGATTTGTGAATGTCTTTTATGTATTTTTCATCATTTATAGTTCTCCTTTGTCAAAAGTAGCTTAATCGAACTGTCGTTTTTTATGAAAAGAAGTGTTGCAACTATCGTTTTGAGTCAAAAAGAAGAGTATCGTAAACTCTTCCTCTTCTAGATAGTCGATTTTACTTTTTCCATTGTATTTTATTTGAATTATCATTATTTGAAGTGTCGAAAGCAATTTTCCATTCGAAATTGAAAGTGTCATCTTAGTCTTCCTTTCGTTTTGAAAAGAAATCGTTGAAGTGTCGCTTTGAAGAAAAATAGTTCAGATCTATACTTAGTTTTCTTTTTGGCATTCTTACATTAAGGAAATGGAAAAACAAATACATGCATGTGCATTTGCATTTAGACTACCTGCGAAAAATGATTTAGGAAAAGTGCATTTAGTGTGTGCTCTCTACTCTCTGTTGAAAGAATCATACTCTTCTTTCCTTAGTAGCTAGGATTTTCATTGCTAAAAGAAAGCAAACGACTGTTTATCATTGTAGATTGCATATTTTGGAATTTTACATCTACATCACGTGGTGAACCTTGAAAGGAAAACTTCTAAAAAATATCAACTCTAAAATAAACCTCAATGAACATAAAAACACTTTGGAACCTAACGCACAACATCTAGAAGTCTAGGCTAGAGACGTACTTCATCGTCATAAAACCTGGTAACTGTCATTTTCATCGAAGGTTGGGTGATTTCTCCTCTTTGATATGACAAGTGCCACTACAGACTTATGCTCCCCGTACCGTCGAGTATATATTGGGAGACCACAATAGGATGATATCCTTTATCCTTAGGAAGCCATGTTTGCCGCCCTATCAATCGCAATGCACTGAACACAGCATTCGAGAAGATTGACTGTCGTATGTAAAATCCTTGGTAATTTCTCTTTAATTTACCACCAAGGTGTATATTGCAGTTTTGTGATTGGTTTGGTAATCCCTCTATCTAGATTTCCAGAGTAGTCACTTTCGTTCCTTTTTGACTCCTTAAAAGAAAAGGTCCATTTGAGAACTTGTCACTTCAGGCTCATTAAAAATCGAAGGCGATTAGAGTCACCTTTAGCTTTTTCTCGACTCTTAAAAATTGAAAAAGCAAAGTTGTGTCAAATCATCATAAAATTTATTCAATTCAGAATAACATCCATGTTCCTTCGTTGATCTTAGGTTGAGGTAATGGAGTCCACCAATCAAGGATTTCTCCTTGGGGGGAATCCTAGTCTTTTCTCTTCTTGGGGAGATATTGGTGCTCCATATATGGCTACATTGTCCCTTCCAGGAATCACAATTTGCCTACCAGTATGGATATTCTCAACCTCTGTCGTTCAAAACACCGTAATTCCTCAGCAATCAAATCAGCAACTAGATGATACTAGAGTTGCTCCCTCACCTTCTACTTTGTTTATTTCTCCCTCTCCTTCTTCCTCTTCACTTGGTGAAGCTAGTGATACTAAAAACCAAGTAACTGAGAAGAAGAAGAAAGGGAAGGAGAAGAAGAAGAAGAATTCAGTCAAGCAAGGGGGCAACCATGCATCATCCGGCGAAAATCCACACACCAAACCTTCCAAACCCAAATCTCCATGCATAATTTTCAAAGGAAACCATTTTCATCGAGATTGTCGTTACATTCCGTGGATCTTGAGAGACTGGTCTCCCCGCTTGCACCATCCGGTGTCATCAACCTCTGTCGATCATGTTGAGAACACACCATCGACTAGTGAAAATGAAGTCAATGGAAAAAAAGAAAGATTCAGATTTCCTTGTAGATTGTGTGAAGGCGATCATGCCCTTCACCGTTGTCCTTTTGTGGATGAAACCCCCTCTCAGCTCTTTAATCTGTGTCCTTTACTCAGTTGCAATTTTAATATTTAATTTTTGTAAACATGTATATAATGTCTTTTATGAGAGAACCATGGTTGGGGATGTCATGGTGTTTTTGAGAAAAATACTTTCAAATATGAAAGGATGATTCTTAGGGGTGGATTTTATGTATAACTCTATACATATTGGTTAATGATTTGACCCTACATGTTATGGTCCAACCCTAACCCCTTTATTTATGTAATAAACAAAACAGGGTCGAGTCATGGTCATAGTTAGTTAAAGAGTCAATAAAGCCCATACTAATAATTGTAAGTGGTTAACTCACATTTAAGAAAGGGACCACAGTTAGTTTCAAACTGGCCATAATTAATAAATAAAGTGGTTAACCCATGTTATGCAAAGGACCACTAGTCTCTAGGTTGTTAAAGGTTATTTAGCTATAAATAGTCGTAGTTATAAGGGAAAGATCATTGAGTCTTATTTTGTAATTGAGCTCTGAGGCAAGTGAACATTGCTTTTATCTCTAAATAATAAAATACTTCTTGTTTTTCTCATTTTATTCTTTGTTTTGGGTTGTATTTCTTCGCATATTTGGTATTCTAGAATTTCTCGCAGGTCAAGAGCATAACAAGTTGGATCATAGCGCTTTATATGGTCGTGGTACCTCCATTTGTGAAAATTTTGTTTTTAGGCCAAAGATGTGTTCTGGCATCTTTAAACCGCGGGATCTGTCGTTGAGAACATAAACGTATGGATTTGGGGAGGCATGCACATAGGAAATACAATAGATTGCCACGCTTGTTGGAATCCCCTCTAACCCCTGTGGGTACCCCTTCAAGTAGTAGTGCATTAGATAGAACCACACACGGACTACACTTCCACCTACCCTCTAGGTATATCGAAAGCCCCCTAGGGTCAATTGAAACTTAGACTTAGATAAGCCTTCGGCCATGTTGCTGCTACGGTACACTGAGAACAACACTTGAGGAGATTACTTGCGCATACGATAGGGTATTTAGGTAACATGGCTAAGGGTATAGTTGATCCTCCTTAGTTAATGCCATGAAAGATTGGGCTGAGTACTATTGTTGGAACCTTATGTATATTGCAATCTATAGCACCTGACAATCCTTTGTGACCATAGTTCCCTCAGCTCTCTGAAGATCACCCATTATCTTATCTTCCTAATCATATCCACCAGTTGAGATTCTACCACTGTAATATAATTCAGATCTAGGTCCTCCCCATGATGGTTAGAAGAGAATTAGCCCATAAGATTTAGGATGATGAGACAATTGCAGTGGTACCATTCACTGGTCAGCCTCATTTTTCGGGCAGTCTCAATTTTTTTTGAAGTGACTTCAAGTGACTGAGATTTTTGTATGGTAGAAACCAGAGCTCAAGTCATGGCCAATGTGAATATCAAGCGCCTTGAGTCAAGGTTGGATTCCTTCAAGGAACCACTGGAAGAAATTTCAAAATCGCTTCAACTAGTAACCAAGATCATGACAAGGTATAATCAAGAGGTGCATAGTATTGATGAAAACCTCAAAGGAGAATCTAGCCATGATATTCGCTTCCATGGAAATCACCAACATTCCCACCCTCGACCACCCAAGCTGGACATGTATAAATTTGATGGCTCTAATCAGGCAGTATGGGTAGCACAAATAGAACAATATTTCACCTTGAATGATATCCACGACGATCAAACTAAACTACGAGTGGGAGCACTTTACTTGGACCAATAAAGATGGCAATGGTGGCAGTGGCGTGTGAAATGTTATCCCAGGAACATAACGTGGAAAGTGTTCTCGAAATCCCTTTATGACCACTTTGACTGAGAATCTAATTTTTTGGGCCATCTCACTAAGCTCTGATAGATAGGCATAGTAAAAGACTACATTGCAACCTTTGAGACATTGACCTTTAGAACAAAAGATCTAGGAGATGAATTCTACTTCGAGTGTTTCATTAGTGGTCTCAAAGAAGCCATCCAAGCACATGTTCGGATGCACCACCCACCTACATGGATAAATTCTTGCAAAAAGGATGTCGAGGTAGAACTTTCCTTAGCTACCCAGTCTACGCGTGCAAATTTCATAGCCAAGGGTCGTTCCACCCAGGTGCAGGGCCATACCCAAACACTTAAGGTTCAAAAGGTGTCTCCAACAGAAATGGCTGAAAGAAGAAAACAAGGATTGTGCTACTACTGTGATGACAAATACTCCCTAGGGCATAAATGCAAGGAACAAAAATTCTTTAAAATTGATTTGGCTTCTCACAGCTCATCTGAGGAAGCCCCACCCCTTAGGGGGCTTGAGGACAAAGTTGAGGAAACCCAGTAGGATGATGATCTCACAGCTACGCTAGATGAACCAGTTATCTCACTACATGCTTTTGCGGGCATTTATGCACTCCAAACTCTCAAAATCATAGGCTTTCTTAAACATCACCTTGTAGTAGCATTGATTACTAATGGGAGCACTCATAACTTTATCCATAAGCAAGTCACCAACGTTGTTCATTTTTTTGTAAGGGCAGTCTCTAATTTCCAGGTCCTTATTACTGATGGGGGGACAATGAAATGTGAATAGCTCTGTGAAAATATTAAACTTCAGATGGGAGACTACCACTTTAAGACCTAGATGCTTGTGATTAACATGGGTGGTTGTGACATTGTCTTGGGTGTTGAATGACTTTGCACACTAGGCCCAATCACAATGGATTTCCAAGAGTTATATATCAGCTTTAAGCAGAATGACCACATTCATACACTCTGTGGACTCCAAGTAAGTGCTACTTCTATCATCAGCTCGCATCGAATGGAAAATTTGTTGAAAAAGGGAAATCATGGAGTCATCGCTCAGTTTAATACCATCTAGGCCATAGAATCCACTACTCTTCATATTCATCATGAGATGCAAGAGGTCTTAAACTGCCACCAGCAGGTATTTGACAAACCTCAAGAGCTTCCACCCTCTAGAGGGGAACATGATCATAGAATCACTTTGTCCCAGGGGCGAAACTCCCTATTGTGCACCCATATCGATATCATTTCATCCAAAAGAATGAAATTAAAAAAATCATCAAGGAACTCCTTGAAGCAGGTGTTACTCGTCCTAGCATCATCCCCTATTCATCACTAGTGGTCATTGTGCTAAAGAAAGATGGGGAATGGTGCATGTGTCTGGAATTTCAGAACCTCAACAATCACATCTAAGACAAATTCCCTATTTCGGTTGTTGATGATCTTCTTGATGAACTACCTGGTGCTTAATTCTTTACTAAGCTAGATCTTCGCTCTGGCTATCACCAAATACTTATGAAAGAAGTAGACATTCCCAAGACTACTTTCCGAACTCATCAAGGCCCTTATTAATTCTTGGTCATGCCATTTGGTCTTGTAATGCTCCATCTACTTTTCAAAGCCTCATGAATCAACTACTGAAACCATATCTCTGAAAATTTTTCCTCATTTTCTTTTATGACATTCTCATCTATAGCCTAACCTGGGAAAAACATCTTCATCATGTATACATGATCTTGCAATTGCTTCGGAATCACTAATTATTTGTCAAATTGTCCAATTTCTCTTTTGGCATGGAAGAAGTCGAGTATTTGTGACAAATTGTGGGTCGTGAAGGTGTCGAGGTTGATCCCAAAAAGATACAGGCAATGAAAGATTGGCCCCAACCAAAAACCTTGAAGAGTTTGAGGGGATTCTTGCATCTCACTCGCTACTATTACAAATTTGTCGGCAATTATGGTCGCATTGCTAGACCCCTCTCTAACCTTCTCAAGGAGAAATCATTCCTATGGAATGATGCAGTACAACAGATGTTTGTGACTCTTAAAGAGGCCATGTGTTCAACTCCAGTTTTGGCACTACTTGACTTCACCAAATCTTTTGTGATTTAATGTGATGCTTCACGTATGGGTATTGGTGTTGTCTTAGTGGAGGAATTTCGACCCTTGCATTTCACCAACCAACAATTGAGTGGGAAACATCTAGGACAATCTGCCTATGAGAAAGAGATGATGGTCGTCTTACATGCAATAGATACCTGGCAACCATACTTATTGTAGCATTGTTTCCAAATCCACATAGACCATGAAAGCCTCAAATAGTTTTTGGAGCAATGTCTATCATCACCACAGCAAAATAAATGGCTGGCCAAAATGTTGGGCTATGATTATGAGATAATTTACAAGAAAGGGCGTGACAATGTAGTAGCATATGCTTTATCATGCCAATTTGAGGATGAAAGCACAAAGCACATTGTTATCAATCTCTCTTCCCATACCAGATTGGATTGAAGAAGCCCACAAGGAATGGTTTTCACACCCCTCTCTCCCAACTCATTCATAACTTGAGGGAATATCTGAATTCCTCAATTGGCTAATCTTGGAAGGATGAGATTCTTCGCTACAAGGATCGAGTAGTTATATCACCGACATCCACCCTCAAAACTCATATTTTGACAGAGTTGCACTCATCTCCCACTGCAGTACATGTAGGTTTTCAGAAGAATTAAGCTCGCACTCGTCATTCTTTCTTTTGGACTGGCATGAAAAATAACATTCTTACTTTGTAGTTGAATTTGATGTGTGTTAAAGCCACAAAGGAGAAACAATCAAGGTACTAGGAACATTACAACCATTCCCAAACCCTGCCTCCATCTTGAAGAGTGTTTCTATGGATTTCATTAGTGGTCTCCCAAAGTCAGGCAACAAATCCATCATCATGGTGGTTGTGGAGAGACTTTCTAAATATGCTCATTTTTGCACTCTACCCCACCCATTTACCCCCACTTTGGTGGCTCAAGATTTCATGGACCAAATCTTCAAACTGCAGGACATGCCAACTTCCATTGTGTTTGGTCATGACACGACTTTCACCAGCCAATTTTGGCAAGAACTTTTCAAGCTACAAGGCACCCACCTCCAAGTAAGTACTGCATATCATCCCCAAACTGATGGTCAAACTGAAGTAGTCAACAAATGTTTGGAGAGATACCTAAGGTTCTTCACTTCAGAAAAAAAAAAGCATCAATGGGTACAGTGGCTACCTTTAGTTGAATGGTGATATAATACTAACTATCATGAAGCTACCATGATGACTCCAAATGAAATAGTGTATGGCCAACTCCCACCTTCACCTATTTCTTATATCCCTGGATTCTCTGAGGTGCAAGAATTTGATCATCCACAAAACTGTGCTACCATGCTAGCTCGTCTTAAAGATAATCTCCATCAACCTCATAATCAAAGGAAGAAATAGGCAGACCAACATCATTCAGAGCGCACATTTAAAGAATGGGATCAAGTATTCTTGCGACTGCAACCATATAAGCAAAAATCGCTCAAAGAAAAGGGCTTCCATAAATTAACTCCAAAATTCTACGGACCTTATCAAATACTTCAGCGCATTGGAGAAGTAGCCTATAAACTGACCTTGACACCAACTTCAAAAATCCATCAAGTGTTCCATGTATCATGCCTCAAGAAAGTGGTGGGGAATAATTGCATAATTCAAACTAGTCTACCTGAATTGGATAAGGAAGGCTCACTCTAGCTCCAACTAGAGTAGGTCCTTGATACTCGTGAAAGACATAGGTGAGGTTGCATGATCAAGGAAGTCCTATTCAAGTGGAAAGACACCTCTCTAGAAGATGTGACCTGGGAACCAACCACTATTCTTCAGGATTTTCCACAACTTCAGCCTTGAGGACAAGGTTGCTTTTGATGGGGAAGGGCATGTTAGGGTCCAACCCAAACCCTATAACTATGTAATAAACCCAATAGGGTTGAGTCATAGTCATAGTTAGTTAAAGAGTCAATAAATTTCGTATTAATAATTGTAAGTGGTTAACCCACATTAAGAAAGGTACCATAGTCAGTTGCAAATGGGCCATAATTAATAAATAAAGCGGTTCACCCATGTTATGCAAAGGACCACTAGTCATTATGTTGTTGAAGGTCATTTACTTATAAATAGTCATACTTAGAAGGGAAATATCTTCGAGTCTTATTTTTTATTCGAGCTCTACTCTACTGGACATTTCCCCCTCGAATATGCAAGTGAACATTGCTTTTATCTCTGAATAATAAAATACTTGTTGTTTTTCTCATTTTATTCTATGTTATAGGTTGTATTTCTTCGCATATTTGGTATTCTGGAATTTCTCGCAGGTCAAGAGCACAACACTACATTTGGGAGACTAAATTACTCAGAATATGTTTTTTTCGAAAATGGATTTAGAAATAAAAATTATATCTAGTATAGAAGCAATTTGGTGCTTATCTCCTCTGCAATTAATGTAGGTAAAATGATTTTTGATTGTATCTATATATTCTATATTCATTTATTGCATCATTTGTTTTAAATTATGTGCATATAAATCTTAAAAGAAATTCCCCATTTATTTCCTCCAATGATTTGATAATGTTGAATTCACCTCCGACAATCCATTAATCTTCTTTATCCAACACATTGATGCATGCTAAATTCTAGAGAAACTTGGTTTTCTCTACCATTATATTTGGTCCATGTAATATTGTAATGCAACCAACTTCATTTGATCCCACAAGGTGGAATCTTCCTAAGATAATTCTTGGGGTATCAATATAACCTATAAATTATACCTTGTTGGGGTTCCATAGGATTGCCAAGCCACCTGGATGACCAATGAAATCTAATGCAACAACTTCACAACCTCACCAACATTGGGAGGCTAATAAGATGTCTCTTTCACAATTTCATTTCATTTTCTTTAGCATTACTATTGTAATGAATTCCTTGTGGATTTGATATCTCAAAACCCTTTTATTATTGTGATAATTTAGGCCTCTTATGATTCATGAGATGATCTTCATTGTGGATGGGCTTGCTTGGAGGGAAGCACATCTGACAAAATGGCCACTTGTCCTAAGTTAAAAATTGTTCCACCCATGTCTTGCATAGACTCCTTTTTGTTTATCATATCTCTACATTTACCTTTCAATAATTCCCTACACAAGGCCCTCCCGACATAACAATGCCCTACACAAGTACTGAATTACTCCACACATGTGTGGTATGCAATAAAGAGAACTTATGTGAGAAACCCTTCCTCTCTATGGAACCCCTAATGTGAGATTTCTTTCATCTCCTAACGTGTGACCCATTCATTGAGCTAGTTAGTTTTTCAAATGTTTATTTTAAACAAAAATTTATAATTGAAAACAATTAATAATATTTATTTTCTTTTAAACTTCTTAAATAAATAGGTTAAATAATATATATATATAATATTATATATATATATATAATATAATATTATTAATTATATAATATATATATAATATATAAATATATATATAATATCATATAATATATATATATATATATTATAGATCATAAACATAGTATTTTAAAAATTATTTTGTGCTAATGATAATTTTTACAGTATTTGTAAGATAATTATTAAAAGGTTTGCCATATTTACTATACTAGAAGTGTTGGTGATGCAGAGAAATTTCTCTTAAAATTCTCAATTCCAAAATATTTCACACGCCCTAAATATAAAAAAAATAAAATTTCAAAGTAAACCAAGTAAATATTTTCATTTTTAATAATCTAAAAAGTTTAATTTAATTTAGTGAGTGTAATTATTATTCAAAATCAAGGGAGAAAAATGTGTAGATTTTAAAATGTTATTATTTTTTATTTTTTGAAACATAAAAATAATATTTAAACCAAGAAGATGTGCATAAGGGAAATCCAGTAATTTTCTACAACCTATCATAGAATTCTTTTACAACTATAAAGTCTTCATACACACAGGGTAACAAGATATAAAATATTTCTCTCATGGCAAACCAAGTAGAGCCACGACAATTTGACCCTTCCAAATATCATAAGGACTACATAGACATTTTTAGGGAAAAACAATGGTTGCCATTCTTAGAAAAACACAGTGGACACAATGAGCAAATGGCAAGGGAGTTTTCCTCTTCATTTAATGGAGAGAGAGCCATTGTAGGAAACTTGTCTTTTAGGGTCTCAAAAGACACAATTGCTCAAGCAATAGGTATAAGCCCAAAAGGAGAAAAGTATTTTAAAACCAAGTAGTTCAAAGAGAAAACATCGACACATTTCATATCCAGGACAAGGGTATCATCAGTTGACTAGAAGTAAGGGGTTCCTAGGAGTTGGCTTATTCATCCATGGGATGAAGTAGTTTGTGTCATGCAAACAATGAGGGAAGATACAACATTATATTTCTTTATCATATCAAATCTTTAATGCATCTAAGAGGGTACTGCATTATAATTTTTCCTTATTTTCTTTTACAAAGTTTGACTAAAATGTCTAGGACCATACAAAAACAAAGGAAAAACAAGGATAAGATTCTACACAATTTTGGTTTGATAAAATTCTCGATTGAATTTGAACTGCAAAAGATAAATCTGACCTAGAAGAAGTTCTTCGTAGCTAATGAGTTTATGACAGATGAGGAGCAAACAAAGCAGCATAATTCACAAGAAGAATAGCATAATTCAAAACAAGGGTAGCAAGATGCAGAACTAGTGATTGATGTAGATGTTATAGAGCAAGACTTTTCAGAGTACAGGCTAAGTAACTCTATTCCATCTAGCAGCAGTATCAAAACAAGGAGGATGGTAAGGGAGGAGGCTAAAAGGGCTGAACAGGATAAAATTTTCTCCACTTACACAGGAAAGTCTAGAAAGACTAAGTTAGTTCGGAAAGGGAAAATGGTGGAGGAGGAGGATGTTCTACAATAGGCACAGTATGACTACATACAAGGATTGGAAAGTAAAGACAAGGAAAAGCAGCAACAAGAACAGAAAGTCTCAAGTAAAAAGAAAAGAAAATTGGAGAGGAAAGTTGAAAAGTTATAGTAGCAGCTTATGGAATCAAAGGTTTTGGAAAGAGTAGTGAAAAGATAAAATGAGACACTCAAAATACAAAGTAAGAAGTTTCAGGTTGAGAATGAAAAATTGAAAAAGAAGGTTAAGAAACTCACAACCTATAAAATGCAAATTTGTAGGAAGGCCTACAAACTTTTACAAGAAAAAGAAAGCAATTAACACCAAGTATCAAATCCTAAAGACAAAGTATGAAGCCCAAATGAACATTAATGCTTTACTTCATGCAGCAAAAGTAGAAGTAGAGGTAGAGGCAGAGGCAGAAGTTAGAATTTGACAGGTGTTGAGTCCCAAACTTGCTTCTTTCCCACACCTTTTTCTAGCTTCTTTCCATTCATGTAAACCTCCCAAGTCATTAGTATCATTGCATATTAGTTAAAAAAGAGCATTTAAAGTGGTTTCTTGACTATGTGTTTGTGTTGCTATTTGAACTAGATTTTTGTTTATGAGCTGCGGAATCTTGTCACTTTCCACAGCCAGCCCAACTTTCCACAACTGTTTTGTCAAATTCTATATTGCAGGTGTCTTCAGGTGAATCGAGCCACATGGGAAAGTTGAAAACAACCAGGATATGGACCGAGTCCTATTGGCTCAGTCGAATTCATCAAAAGAGGCCATAGTCAACGAGGGGCAAAGAGGTGGTCAACCTAAGAGTCCTACGGTGATAAAACTCTATTTGTCACCACGTGAAGACTTGCGTGGCTATTCCTCAATCTCAGGAGACATATCAACACCTGTGGGCTTCTCCATGAGTCGAATCCAACAGCCACCCTCCAAATATTTAATCTTCACGACAACCATAATGATAGATTCCTGGACATGGTTATTCATGTGTCTTTTATTAGCGCAGATTGTAGGAAATTAGTTATGACATCCTCTGTTATAAATAATGTGTTCTCATACGCATATTAGCTAGCTTTTGGAATGCAATTGTGGTTGTTAACAAGCCTACTATGCCATATCTTTATTTCTGTGTTATGACTGCATTTTGAATACGTGAGAAGACTCTGTTCATAAGCTCAATTCGTGGTTAATAGCTATTGCCCGAGGACTGTGCAAAGGGCCCCTGTACAAGCCAAGGTTTCGTTCATTGTTGTATAGTTTCATGCTTTCCTTATGCCATAATCATTCACGTATATATATTTCATTGCTTATGGTATTCGCGTTTTACTTCTGTCCATAAATTTTCATGCTTTATACTGCTGTTAATTGATCAGTGTCTTTGTTCCAGATTAGGTATCCCGAGCATTTTCACATAGCTTTTACAATGACTAATGACATGGAATTATTCTTTTCCTTCTTCTGATTTATTTTTCTTAGTTTTCAATCCTAGCACTGTTTTATTTATTTCAGTTTTGTATATTTTCTTTATTAGTTAGATTAGATATTAAATTACTCATGTCATTATCAGTTACCTCCTCAGGGATTGAAGTATGAATGTGTAGTTTGATATTAGTTTATTGTTCTGCAAGTTAGTTATTGAATTGTTTATGTCATTTTAAGTTACGTCCGAAAGCCATAGCGGGACTAATGGCGAGGGATTGAAGTATGAGTGTGTATTAGTTTATTTTCCTGCAAATTAGATATCAGATTGCTCAAGTTGTTTATGATTACTCCAAAAGCCATAGCGAGACTAATGGCGAGGGGTTAGAGGATGAATTGATGTAATTTGATTTTAGCTTTACTTTGTTCGCAATTTTTGAATTTCTTTGAGTACAATTTCTTTTGTATTTAGACAGTAGCAAGGATACTCGGTTTCATGATCAATATCTTATTGTTTGTTTGATTAGAATAGTAGTACATTTTCATTTTCTATTAGGACTTAATTTTGTCATTGCATATTTCTGAAGTTTGGGAAATCAATATAAAGGACATCATTGCCTTGAACATTTATATCCATACTTATCTTTTAGAATTTTCTTCACACATTAGGAAACCAACCAAGATTAAAACCCCCATAACAAATAAAAAAACCAAAAACGACAAAAAGTAAGAGATAGGTTATCTTGCACATATAGTGCGCCGCACTTCGTCAGCTTACGAATCCCGGATTGGCAATTAAATGCAGCAATTCAGGACACACTAAACTGACCAAACAATAGGTTAGAACTTATTTGCATGAGGGCGTGCAAAATCCAAAGTTTGGGGCAATTTCGGTATCAAATTATGACTGTCCATTCCACTTAAAAATCCTCTTTTGACTATCATTTTTGACCATTTAGCCTTCATATTCTAGATATAATCCTTAGAAAATAAATGATATGATTTCATAATCATTATTTTTATCTTGAAGTTAATTTTTTAAATTATTATGTTAAAAATGACATTTTTCAAAAAATTACAAGTTGTGACTTCCTGTAAATGCACCATTGTTTGACATGTTGCACAGTAGGTGAGAAAATTGGAAGATTGTGGGCATGAAGTAAAATGTACATGGATGGTGGATCACCTATCCACTTTCAATTTTGAAGGAAACAAGGGTCCGGTCAATGCCGGTCAAACCCAGCCACTTCAGCAAGATTACCATATTTTTTGAAGAGAATAATTTCTATTTTGAGAATTTTTTCATAAATGAAGGAATTGATTCAATTTCAACCTTCTTGGATGTAATTAATAGAATTCTGTTAGGATAATATAGAGGAGGAATAGCTTCTTTTGTTATAGGATTTATGATAAATAACCTATGGAAGAAGACTATTTTTTTAGAGCTAGATTGTGAACGTATGAAAGTACAGTTTGTGCATTTTTTATTCCAGACTTAATACAGACTTCATCACCAAGTTTATGTCTCAAGAGCCAGCAGTTACACTCTTATGAATCATTTTATAGTGTGCTTGTGAAGTGTTGAAGGGCCCTCATCACTACGCTGGTACAGTCTGTTTTCAAGTTTCCTTACTAGTTGCATATTCGAATTCGGAAATTAGAAATTATTTTATGTGCAGAAGTAAAGGTTATGTTACTAGATTTATCAATTGAAAATACCTTGCATTCGTTGTGAGAAGAAACTTGTAAAACGATTCAACCAATTTTTGTCTTGAAATTGATATATATACGCTTGTTATCATACAATTTCCGTACTTTCTTATTGGTTTTGACTTCAAAGATAGTTCTAGTTTTATTTGCAAGTGATTCAGATTGTAGTTGTCAAATTCAATTTTTCAGTTTGATAGGTGATTCTTGTAAAAAATTCAACTGTTATTGGTTTGCAACTTTACTCATCTTATTCATTGTTTGATTTAATTTGTTACTGAAATTACTTTGGATTATTATGATTAGGAAAAATTCTATTGTGCAATATTCTTTTAAGGGAATGTAGGATTTTAATCAGTCACCAATACTTTGTTTCTATTACTTAGGCAATTAGAATTTCATAAGATTTTCTTTATCTAGATTGATGCTTGAGTGATTGAAAAAGATAATGAAGGATCTCTTGTAAGGGAGCACTGTTAATTTCATTCACTAGGTTTCCATTAGCACCTTAGATCCTTCTAGATATATATATTTTAGGTGAGCACCTCTAAGTGTACTTTCTTGGGTTGATAAAGGAATTAAGAGCTTAACTTACGTTAGTAAGTAAAGACAAAACAACTAGTCCATTAAGGCTCGCCAACTAGCCGTTTAATGATTGTACCAAAAATAATTCAGATTTCTGCACGAGAAACCCATTGACATCACAAGAAAGCAAACCCCTCTTAGCTCTTTAATCTATGTTCTTTACTTAGACCCCTTTTTAATATTTAACTTTTGTAAACATGTATATAATGTCTTTTACGAGAGAACAATGGTTGGGGATGTCACAATGTTTTTAAGAAAAATACTTTCAAACATGAAAGGATGATTCTTAGGGGTGGATTTTATGCATAAATCTATACATATTGGTTAATGACCTGAACCTACATGTTAGGGTCCAACCCTAAGGCCTTTATTTATGTAATAAACCCAATATGGTCAATTCATGGTCATAGTTAGTTAAAGAGCCAATAAAGCCCGTATTAATAATTGTAAGTGGTTAACCCTCATTTAAGAAAGGGACTATAGTTAGTTGCAAATGGGCCATAATTAATAAATAAAGTGGTTAACCCATGTTATGAAAAGGACCACTGGTCATTAGGTTGTTGAATGTCATTTAGCTATAAATAGTTGTAGTTATAAGGGAAATATCATCGATTCTTATTTTGTAATCGAGCTCCGCTCTGTTGAAGGTCACCCCCTTGAAGAGGCAAGTGAACATTGCTTTTATCTCTCAATAATAAAATACTTGCTAGTTTTCTCATTTTATTTTGTGTTCTGGGTTGTATTTCTTTGCATATTTGGTATTCTGGAATTTCTCGCGGGTCAAGAGCATAAAAAGTGGTATCAAAGCACTTTCTAAGGTCGTGGTGCCTCAATTTTTGCATATTTTTTTTTAGGCCAGAGTCATGTTCTAGCTTCTTTAAACTGTGAGATCTATCGTTGAGTGCATAAACATGTGGATTTGGGGAGGAATCCACGCAGGAAATACAAAAGGTGGTCATGCTTGTTGGACTCCCTTGTAACCCTTATGGGTACCCCTTCGAGTATTATTGCATTAAACATAACCACGCACAGACTACACTTCCACGTACCCTCTGGGTATGTCGAAAGCCCCATAGGCTCAATTGAAACCTTGCCTTAGATAACCCATTGGTTATCTTGCTGCTACAGTACACTGAGAACAGTACTCGAGGAGATTGATTGCGCGTACAATATCGTATTCAAGTAATATGGCTAAGGGTGCGATTGATCCTCCTTAGTCAATTCCCTAAAATATTAGGTTGAGTACTGTTGTTGGAACCTTATGTATATTGTGATCTGTAGCACCTAACAATCCTTTGTGACCATAGTTCGCTCAGCTCTCTGAAGATCACCCATTATCTTATATGCCAGATTAGATCCGCGAGTTGAGGTTCTATCACAGCAATACAATTTAGATCTAGGTCCTCCCCAAGATGCTTACAAAAGACAGCCCATAAGATTCAGGATGATAAGCTAATCATAGTGGTAACATTCACTAGTTAATCTCATTTTTCAGGCGATCCCAAATTTTTTCGAAGTGACTTCAAGTGACTGAGATTTTTTGAATGATAGAAATCAAAGTTCAAGTCACGGCCAATGAGAAAATAAAGTGCCTTGAATCAAGTTTGGATTCATTCAAGGAACCACTAGAAGAATTTTCAAAACCGCTTCAACTAGTCACCAAGAGCATGATAGGGTATCACCAGGAGGTGCATAGTGTTGATGAACACCTCGAAGGAGAATCTAGCCATCATATTGACTTCCATGGAAATCACCAACATTCCCACCCTCGGCCACCCAAGCTGGATATGTATAAATTTGATGGCTCTAATCGAGCAGTATGGGTAGCACAAATAGAACAATATTTCACCCTGAATGATATCTGCGATGATCAAACTAAACTACATGTGGGAACCCTTTATATGGACCAAGAAAGATGGCAATGGTGGCAATGGCATGTGAAATGTTATCCGAGGAACATAATGTGGCAGTTGTTCTCAAAATCCCGTTCTGACTGCTTTGACCGAGAATCTAATTTTTGGGCCATCTCACTAATCTCTGATAGACAGGTATAGTAAAAGACTACATTGCAACCTTTGAGACATTGGCCTTCAGAACAGAAGGTCTAGGAGATGAATTCTACTTAAAGTGTTTCATCAGTGGTCTTAAAGAAGCCATCCAAGCACATGTTCGGATTCACCACCCACCTACATGGATAAATGCTTGCAAAAAGGCCGTCGAGGTAGAACTTTCCTTAGTTGCCCAGTCTACTCATCCAAATTTTGTAGCCAAGGGGTGTTACACCCAGGTGTAGGGCCCTACCCAAATACTTAAGGTTCAAAAGGTGTCTCCAGTAGAAATGGATGAAAGAAGAAAATAAGTATTTTACTACTATTTTGACGACAAATGTTCCCTGGGGCATAAATACAAGGAACGAAAATTCTTTCAAATTGATGTTACTGCTCACAACTCATTTGAGGAAGCCCCAACCCTTAGGGGGCCAGAGAAAGAAGTTGAGGAAACCTAGGAGGACGAGATCTCACAAATGCACCAGAAGAACCATTTATCTCACTACATGCTTTAGCGGGCATTTCTGCACCCCAAACTCTCAAAATCATAGGATTTCTTAAACATCGCCCTGTAGTAGTATTTATTGATAGTGGTAGCACTCATAACTTTATCCATAAGAAAGTAGCCAAACTTGTTCATTGTTTTGTAAGGGCAGTCTCTAATTTCCAGGTCCTTATTGCTGATGGGGGGACAATGAAATGTCAAGTCCTCTACAAAAATATTAAACTTCAGATGGGAGGCTACCACTTTAAGAACCACATGCTTGCGATTAACATGGGTGGTTGTGACATTGTCTTGGGTGTTGAATGGCTTCACACATTATGCCTAATCACAATGGATTTCTAGGAGTTATATATGATCTTTAAGCAGAATGACCACATTCATACACTCTGTCGACTCCAGGTAGGTGCTCCTTCTATCACTAGCTCACATCGAATGGGAAATTTATTGTAAAAGGGCCATCATGGAGTCATCGCTCAGTTTAATGCCATCCAAGCCATAGCATATACTACTCTTCATATTCATCCTGAGATGCAACAGGTCTCCAACCACCACCAGCAAGTATTTGAAAAACCTCAATAGCTTCCACCCTCTAGAGGGGAACATGATCATGGAATCACTTTGGGCCCAGGGGCCCAATTTCCTAATGTGCACCGATATCAATATCCTTTCACCCAAAAGAATGAAATTGAAAAAATCATCAAGGAACTGCTTGAAGCAAGTGGTATTCATCCTAGCATCTCTCCCTATTGATCACTAGTGGTCGTTGTGCTAAAGAAATTTGGGGAATGGCGCATGTGTCTGGAATTTCAGGCCCTCAATAAGTACATCAAAGAAAAATTCCCTATTCTGGTTGTTGATGATCTTCTTGATGAACTACATGGTGCTCAATTATTTACTAAGCTAGATCTTCACTCTGGCTATCACCAAATACGCATGAAAGAAGTAGACATTCCCAAGACTACTTTCTGAACACATGAAGGCCATTATGAATTCTTGGTCATGCCATGTGGTCTCTATAATGTGTAATGCTCCATCTACTTTTCAAAGCCTCATGAATCACCTACTGAAACCATATCTTTGGAAAATTTTCCTTATTTTCTTTTATGACATTCTCATCTACAGCCTAACCTGGGAAAAACATCTTCGTCATGTAGACCTGATCTTGCAACTGCTTTGGAATCACTAATTATTTGTCAAATTGTCCAAGTTCTCTTTTGGCGTGGAAGAAGTTGAGTATTTGGGACACATTGTGGGTGGTGAAGGTGTTGGGATTGATCCCAAAAAGATATAGGAAATGCAAGATTGGTCCCAACCAAAAACGTTGAAGAGTTTGAGGGGGTTCTTGGGTCTCACTAGCTACTATCACAAATTTGTCGGCAAATATGGTCACATTGCTAGACCCCTCAATAAACTTCTCAAGAAAAATTCATTCCCATGGACTGATGCAATACAACAGGAGTTTGTGGCTCTCGAAGAGGCCATGTGTTCCACTCCAGTATTGACACTACTCGACTTCAAAAAATCTTTTGTGATTGAATGTGATGGTTCATGTATGAGTATTGGTGTTGTCTTAATACAAGAAGGTTGAACCTTGGCTTTCACCAGCCAAAAAATGAGTGGGAAAAATTTGGGACAATCTACCTATGAGAAAGAGATAATGGCCATCTTACATGCAATAGATACCTAGCGACCATACTTATTGGGGAGGTGTTTCCAAATATACACAGAACATCAAAGCCTCAAATATTTTTTGGAGTAATGACTATTATCTCCACAGCAAAATAAATGGCTGCCCAAAATGTTGGGATATGATTGTGAGATAATTGAGGATGAAAGCACCCTATTATCAATCTCTCTTCCCACCAGATTGGATTGAAGAAGCCCACAAGGAATGGTTTTCACACACCTCTCTCTCCCAACTCATTCATAACATGAGAGAAGATATGAGTTCCTAAGTTGGCTACTCTTGGAAGGATGAGATTCTTCACTACAAGGATCGAGTAGTTATGTCACCGACATCCACCCTCAAAACTCACATTTTGACAGAGTTGCACTCATCTCCCATTGCATTGCATGTAGGTTTTCAAAAGACTTATGCTCGCACTCGTCATTCTTTCTTTTGGACTGGCATGAAAAATAACATTCTTACTTTCGTATTTGAATTTTATGTGTGTTAACGCCACAAAGGAGAAATAGTCAAGGTACTAGGAAGCTTACAACCATTTCCAAACTCTGCCTCCATCTGGATGAATGTTTCTATGGATTTCATTACTGGTCTCCCAAAGTCGAGCAACAAATCCATCATCATGGTGGTTGTGGACAAACTTTCTAAATATGCTCATTTTTGTGCTCTACCCCACCCATTTACCCCCACTTTGGTGGCTCAAGCTTTCATGGACCAGATCTTCAAATTGCATGGCATGCCAACTTCCATTGTGTCCCATCATAACCCGACTTTCACTAGCCAATTTTGGCAAGAACTTTTCAAGCTACAAGGCACCAAACTCCAACTAAGTACTGCATATCATCCCCAAATTGATGGTCAAACTGAATCAATAAACAAATGTTTGGAGAGATGCCTAAGGTTCTTCACTTCAGAAAATAAGCATTAATGGGTACAGTGGCTACCTTTAGCTGAATGGTGGTATAATACTAACTATAATGAAGCCACCTAGATGACTCCATATGAAGCAGTGTATGGCCAACTTCCATCTTCACCTATTTATTATATCCCTGGATGCTCTAAGGCACAAGAAGTTGATCGATTCCTACAAACCCGTGCTACAATGCTAGCTCGTCTCAAAGATAATCTCCATCAACCTCAGAATCAAATGAAGTAATAGGTAGACAAATATCATTCAGAGCGCACATTTCAAGAACGGGATCAAGTATTCCTGCGGCTGCAACCATATAGGTAAAAATTGCTCAGAGAAAAGGGCTTCTAGAAATTAACTCCAAAGTTCTATGGACCTTATCAAATACTTCAACACATTGAAGCAATAGCTTTCAAGCTGGCCTTGCCACCAAATTCAAAAATCCATCCAGTGTTCCATGTATCATGCCTTAAGAAAGTGGTGGGGAACAATTACATAATTCAAACCAGTCTAACTGAATTGGATGAGGAAGTTTCACTCTCGCTCCAACCTGAACAGGTCCGCAATACTCATGAAAGACATCTGTGCGACTACACGATCAAGGAAGTCCTATTCAAGTGGAAAGAAACGTCTCCAGAAGATGTGACCTGGGATCCAACCACTATTCTTTAGCAGATTCCACAGCTTCAACCTTGAGAACAAGGTTTCTTTTAATGGGGGAGGGAATGTTAGGTTCCAACCTTAACCCGTTTATTTATGTAATAAACCCAACAGGGTAAATTCATAGTCATAGTTAGTTAAAGAGTCAATAAATACCATATTAATAATTGTAAGTGGTTAACCCACATTTAAGAAAGGGACCACAATTAGTTGCAAATAGTCCATAATTAATAAATAAAATTGTTAACCCATGTTATGCAAACGACCACTAGTCGTTACATTGTTGAAGGTCATTTGGCTATAAATAATCGTAGTTAGAATGGAAAGATCACTGAGTCTTATTTTGTAATTGAGCTCTGCTCTACTGGAGGTTTCCCCCTCGAAGATTCAAGTGAACATTGCTTTTATCTCTAAATAATAAAATACTTGTTGTTTTTCTCATTTAAGTCTGTGTTTTGGGTTGTATTTCTTTGCATATTTGGTATTTTGAAATTTCTCATAGTTCAAGAGCATAACACTACATTCGGGAGGCTAAATTATTCAAAGGACATATTTTTTCTAAAATGGATTTAGAAATAAAAATTATATATAGTCTGGAAGCAATTTGATGCTTACCTCCTCTGCAATTACTGTAGGTAAAAAAAAAATTGATTGTATCTATATATCCTATATTCATTTATTGCATCATTTGTTTTAAATGATGTGCATCTAAATCTTAAAAGAAATTCCCCATTTATTTCCTCCAATGATATGATAATGTTGAAGTCACCTCCAACAATCCATAAATCTTCTTTATCCAACACATTGATGCATGCTAAATTCTAGAGAAACTTGGTTTTCTCTACCATTATATTTGGTCCATATAATATTGTAATGCAACCAACTTCATTTGATCCCACAAGGTGGAACCTTCCTAAGATAATTCTCGGGGTATCAATATAACCTATAAATTATACCTTTTTGGGCTTCCATAGGATTGTCAAGCCACGTGACTGACTAGTGAAATCTAATGCGGCAAATTCACAACCTCACCAACATTGGGAAGCTAATAATATGTCTCTTTCACAATTTCATTCATTTTCTGTAGCATTACTATTGTGAGGAATTCCTTGTGGATTTGATCTACCAAAATATTTTTATTATTGTGATAATTTAGGCCTCTTATGATTCATGAGATGATCTTCATTGTGGATGGGGTTGCTTGGAGGGAAACACCTTTGAGAAAATGACCACTTTTCCTGAGTTAACAATTGTTCCACCCATGTCTTGCATAAACTCCTTTTTTTATCATATCTCTACCTCTACCTTTTGGTACTTGGGCACTCTTTGAATCCTTTATTACGAACCCTTAAAGTTGATGAGGACCCTAAGCCCTTTACTATTGTGTCATTATTGTTTCAATGTTTGATGTAAGTGTCAAGTTAACCTATAGCCATAAAGTATGATATGATAATTTAATCAATTTAAGTGTTTGTAAACTTAGAGAAACATGACTACATGCAAAGAATTAGACTTAGACTTGTTGTGACATTAAGAAATGAAAAATGATTAGTTGTCCTAAATATTAAAGTTAGGTTTCTTATGTTATCTAGAAGGCAATTCTAAAATTTTGAATTATAAATTATAAAAATCAATAAAGCATAAAACAAAACTAATATAATAACTCAATCAACTAAAACAAGCTATCCACGCTTCTTGAAAAAAAAGTACTCTTAAGTAAAGGCACACTTCATGAGAAGTAAATTTACAGTTTTTGAAAAGTAAAGGATGCTTGAGTAAGTCTAGTTTGATGGAGTTGCATGCACTAGGCCCTTTTCTCATGGAATGAGACTCCTAATCCTTTAAATAACCTAGAAATAAGCATCTTTCTTAGGATGTCTATTATTCTATAAAATAAAAAATAATGCTTAAGTCTAGTTTTGTGGATTTGCATGAATTAGGGCCTTTTCTCATGGATAGACACTCCTAGTCTTCTTCTCATGGATAAGAAGACTTGATTTCTCATGAAAAGTTTTAAAATTAAAATAATAATCCTAGTTATGTAATTAGATAATTATAAACAAGTATGAACAATTACAAGTGTGAAAATAGGAATTATAAACAACATAGCTTGAATCTCATCAAATATGAAACGTGAACAAGATAACTCAAATATAATGAAAGTATTAGTTTTCCTAAATAGGTATAGACAAACATGGAAGAAAACATATGAAACTTTACCAGTGAAACAAATACACACATTGAGACCATAAGTGCCCTCCATACCCTATCTTGGACACTTTGAGACTACTATTTAAGAAAAAACATTCATATTCATGTATTGATGAAAGAAACATGTCCAAATCTATATAAAATCTCTAAATATCTATAAGTAAAGCCATAATTCTTAAAATAATGAAATTTGGAATTCCAAGCTTAATTTTTTTTAATCAAAGTCTTTACATGGTATTTATACATAAATTTTTGGAATTGAAATTCTATGAAAACTATAACCATTAGCTAAAATGATATCTTAAACATTTTTTTGGGTCAAGCTCCACCTTTGGAGTGCTTCAAGATCACGAAAAATCCCTAAAATATCAAAATAATTCAAACTTTTAGGTTAAAACAAAGTATTTTGTCGTAAATAGGATGGGTTGACTAAGTGTTAACCAAGAACATGTGACATGCATTTTAGAGCACAAATAGGTATTAATCCATGTATGGTTCCCAATGAAGAAAATTCATATTCTATAATTCCTAATAACTTATCATTTACTAGAAATTCCATTTTATGCTAAACTCCTACTTACATTTATTTCCCAAAGCATGAATTTTGTGAAAATTCATGATTTAAGAGAAAATTATTTAAATACCTTCTTGATTCATTTTTAGGAAAAAAATGAGGATAAATTATGTTTATAAGGTCATATTAGGGTTTGAATTAACGAAAAATGAGCATAGAAAACCACATCTAACAGTAAGTTTTCATAGTAATCTCTTGAGTCTTTTCCTTTCTATTATTCTATTAAATCTTATAGCACAATTTCGTCCATTTCCATGTCTTTTAGATCTTTTGTTACTATGGTCTCATGCACCTCTTGTATGACAATATCACTTTTATGGGTTATCTTGTTTTTTGTCCCTTAGGTTCCTTTCCCTTCAATACATTTATTTTTGTAATATAAACTTGCTCTTCTTTGACTATTTCTTATCTTCCTACCTAATCCTACAATTCTTGTTCCTTTGTTACTAAGGCCTCAAAACTATTTTTAGATTAAAGGGACCCCTCCTTTACACATGTTGTTTATTCTCTCTAATTTTTCTTTCACTATTGTACCTTTTGCAAGCCTTCGTAGCCCTCTTTTCTTGTTGTTCCTTAAACTACTCCACTCACATAAGGGATAAATATCTAAAGAGTTGATTGTATTCACGAGACCAACAACAAAAAAAAGGAACATGCTTGTAGTCTAAAGATTGTTTCCAGACTTCAACCTAAAATGAAATTTTGATTGACTTTAGCAACAGTTGAGGGATGTTCATGTTCATGCATATATGAGCATATGAGGTGTACCTTAGCTTCTTGGTGACTTCTGATATTTTTGCGAAGTCACCTATTCCATTTCCTATATCCTCTAAAATATCCTCTTCTCTGAACTCCTTCGGTAAGGAGAACATACAGACCCATATTGGAGAAAACATAAATTTCTCCTTTTCTAGATCATAGTGCTCTTGCTAGAATCCCATGAATAGCTCCACATTATTGAAGAATTATGGGCCTTTTTCAAAGACACTAGTTTTATATTCCAAATTAGAAAAAATAATTGTAAAGAAACCCTCAACCCCCAACTCAAGCTCATTGTGTCCCTTTCGTTTCCATTTTTTATGGATCCAACTAACAAGAGCTTCGTTTGTTAGCTTCCAATAAATCTTCATATCATGCAATGATCCTTCATATATTATATGCAACGGGAATTTTTTATCGATTTCACCTCATACTTTGGATCATTGGCGGGAGGGATATACCGCTATTATGACTCTACTAGGATGCATGAAGTGGGGGATCCTCTCAATTTCCTTCAAATTTGTTGCTCTTCCTAGCCAATCGATGAAGTGCCTTTGAGTTTTTACACGAACCTAGGTTAGTATCCCTTGTGACAACATTTTTGAAAGAACGAGGTTTATGCTCCCCATAGCGGAACCTGACATAACAATGCCCTCCCGACATAACAATGCCCTACACAAGGACTGAATTACTCCACACATGTGTGATATGCAATAAAGAGAAATTATGTGAGAATCCATTCCTCTCTATGGAACCCCTAATGTGAGCTTTCTTCCATCTCCTAATGTGTGACCCATCCATTGAGCTAGTTAGTTTTTCAAATGTTTATTTTTAAACAAAAATTTATAATTGAAAATAGTTAATAATATTTATTTTCTTTTAAACTTCTTAAATTAATTAAGGTTAAATTAATTAATTAATATATATATATATAGTTCCATACACATAGTATTTAAAAAATTATTTTGTGCTAATGATAATTTTTCACTATATTGTAAGATAACTATTAAAAGGTTTGTCATATTTACCATACTAGAAGTGTGGGTGATGTAGAGATTTTTCTCTTAAAATTCTCAATTCCAAAATATGTCAAAGTAAACCAAGTAAATATTTTCATTTTTAATAATCTAAAAAGTCTAATTTAATTTAGTGAGTGTAATTATTATTCAAAATGATGGGAGAAAAATGTGTATATTTTAAAATGTTTTTATTTTTTATTTTTTGAAACATAAAAATAAAATTTTAACCAGGAAGACGTGGGATTCTTTTCCTACTTAATATGGAATTATAAATATCACTTTAAAAATAAAAATAAAATATTCTCTAAATAAAAAACATCCATTATAATCACTAACAAAAATAAATGTACATATTTAATTAATTTTGATTAAAAACATTATAACATCCATGATCTCACTATCATAGTGTCTTGATTTATTGTTGATATTAGAATCTAGTATAAGGAGATGTTGTTTTTTATAATATAGACTAGAGCTATAATATTATATATATAACTAACTCTTATTAGTGAATAAAATATTTTGATATTGATTTATATAATTGTAAATCAATTAATTTTAAATAAAATCTAGTCTCATAAACTCTTAATTAATCAATTATTTATTTAAAATAAAATATTTTTAATCCAAAATTACTAGGGAAAAAAAATGTGTGTTGATTTAAAAAAAATATATATATATATATATATATATATATATATATATATATATATATCTTTAATTTTTGAAACAAAAAAAAATTAAAATTTTAATAGGGAAATGTGTAATTCTTTTTAGATTCAATTTACAAATAATAAGTATTGCTTAAAAAAAAAATATTCACTAAATAAAAAACATCCATTTTAATCAATAACAATGAATATACATATTTAATTAATTTTAATTAAAAACATTATAACTCATTTATAATCTCACTATCATAGTGTACTTCATTCATTGTTGATATTAGAATCTAGTATAAAGGAGATGTTGTTTTTATAATATAAACTTGAGCTATAATATTATACATATAACTAACTCTTATTAGTAAATAAAATATAGTCTCATAAACTCTTAAATAATCAATTATTATTTTAAATAAATATTTTATCAAAATTACTAGGGAAAAAAAATTGTGTCTAATTAAAATATATATATATATATATATAATATATAATATATCTTTAATTTTTTGAAAAAATAAAAAATTAATAAGGGAAATGTGTAATTCTTTTTAGACTCAATTTAACAAATAATAAGGTGAATATATAATATATATATATATATATAATATATATATATATATATATATATATTCACTAAATAAAACATCCATTTTAATCAATAACAAAAATGAATATACATATTTAATTAATTTTGATTTAAAACATTATAAATCATCTGTGATCTCACTATCATAGTGTACTTGATTTATTGTTGATATTAAATCTAGTATAAAAGTTGTTTTTTTTAATATAGATTCAACTATAATATTATATATATAACTAACTCTTATTAAAAAATACAATATTTTGATATTTATTTATATAATTGTAAATCAATTAATTTAAATAGAATATAGTCTAATAAAATTTCATGATACTAAAAATAATTATTATTATTATCTAATTTTAAACTTAAATACAAACATGAATACACATGCATGCTGTCGTAACTTTTAAAACACACGTACCAGCCCCTTTAGATGTAACGACAAGATCAAATAGGTTTGATTTAAATGAGTAAAACATAAGCACCAAACTCTAGAAGAATGTGCAGCATTAGATCAAGGGAGTGAAATACGACAAAGCATTGATTTATAAAGCATAGACTAAGAATCACGAAGTTTCACTTATACTTATCCACTTGTGATAACACTTACTGAGAGATGGTTCACTAACTTCCACTTATTTACTCATACGTTTCTTCTTGAAACCTTCTATAGAGCTCTCAATGTTTCTATCTGAAGATCCTCCTTTTCGCACTGCAGTGCTAGCACCATCTCGTAAAGCCTCCACATTTTTCTTTACCACCATACCTTCGTCACTGAGCAATTTTCTGATGGTGCTGGACATATCATTCCTCAGTATCAGTGCTTTCTCTGCTGCCTGTCCTCCGCTCAGTCTGAAACCAATCTTCCATTCATCGGCCATGAGCTTGCTGTTGGTGAATTGATCCATCCAAAACAGAAACCCTATCATTGGAACTCCAAGAGCTATGCTTTCAAGCATTGAGTTCCATCCGCAGTGAGTAATGATGCCCGCAACAGAGGGATGGGATAACACTTGCACTTGATTGCACCATGGAACAACGAGCCCTTGCCTTCCGGTCTCATTCAGAAAACCGTCTAGTAAGGAGTCTGAGACTGTTGAAGAGACTATGTCTGGACGCTTAGCCCAGAGAAAGAACTGTCCGCTTTCCTTGAGACTCATCGCTATTTCCTCCAGCTGAGATTTAGTAACCATACTCCCAAATGAAACGTATATAACCGAAGCAGTAGGCTTTGCTTCCAGCCATTCGAAAGAGTCACATTCTGTTCAAATGCTTGTTCCAACTCGCCTGTCCTCGGAATGCTCACCGCTCAAAAAACCCGATGGAAGAAGCGGGCCAACATGCAAAATCGGAGGGTTTAAACTCACAGACTTGCTTTCAAGATCTTCTAAAGAGTTACCGAGAACCCAATCTGCTTCGCGACTTACCTCAAAGGAGTTAAGTAGCAATTCAAGAATGTACTGTGAGTCGGCATCTTTCTCGCGAATAAAGGATGGAAGCTCCATTGTTTCTAACGTTGGGACGCCCGGAATATAATCAACTGAAATGCTGCCCTTCTCAACTGCACACAAATCCCACTGGCACTTGTTAACTAACCAGTATAAATCCATATAAATCAGAGTTGGGTTTATTTAATTTTTTCTATAAGCAAGATTTCAATGGAAAAATACTACTTAAAGCCAGCAGAAACCTTACCACTTCCTTGGGAAAGAGAGTAACAAAGATCCTCCAGCAGATGCCAATGATAGTAGATTGAATAAGGAAATGTAGGTTGTATCCAAAACAAAATCCAAGGAATACCAAATTTCTTTGTGACTTCAAATGACGAGGGAAGTATAGTATCAGCTATGACGCACGATATGGCAGGCCGAGTCTTATTCAGACTATGAAGAAGCTGCTTCAACTCTCCTCCAATGTTATCCACAGAGCGCATAAAATCATTCATTCTGGCCGACCGATCGAAATCCGGAGGAAATCCTGTTGAAATGTAATTTGAACTACAGTACCAAGTTGAACAGCGACCACGTACTTTCCAACAAAACTGCTTGTTCTCCATTGTACCGCTTTTTGCCAAAACTTGTTTTTCCCCGGGAGTCTCCGATCACAACGAGCAGGCGACGCGTGTCCACAATACTGTTCCAAAACCACCCATTCCTCGGCCAGTAAAGTTCATTAAGGAAGGGCCTCCCGATATTGCCGTCAGCCGTTCAATCAATGAGGGCAAGATCAACGGTTGGTAATTCATGAGAGTGAGGGCACATATTTTTTGTTTTCGGAAATACCTCTGTATGACTGACAAGGCCGTAAAACTGAATACAGATGCAAGGCTTATTGAAAAGTTTGGATGGACGTGAAGCTAAACCCACTTGAAGTATTTAATGAAAAACTTATTACGGTTGGTAGATATAGGTGGAGATATTTTATTTTTATTCTTTTATTCACGGCACAAGAAAAAAGGTTAAACCATGTTTGTTTTGTGGATATATATGTTATGTTTTGTTTTATGTTTTTTGTTGAAAAAAAAAGTGGAACAAACGCACAACAGTGCGAAGAAGTAAGAAAAAGGGGGATTTATTTTTTACAGCAGTTTGAGCACATGGAATACGCAGCAGCGTAAAGGAATTTTTTTGTTCAATGCAAAGCCTGAAGGAGAATGTTTTTACAGCAGTGAATGTAAAGAAATTTTACACACAGTAGTGTAAAATTTCTAAAAGAGACTAAGTAATTGTTTTTGGAAGTTCTTGGTGAATCCCTCTGAGAAAGAGGAAGAAATATGTAACAGACAGTTTATTAATGAATAGAAAGTTTTATGTGTGTTGCTGAAACTCTGTTCTCTGGAGAATTTTTTTTTGCTTCCCTGTGTTAAGATCCTGTGCAAAACAGACTATCATTCTCTGTTCAATCTTTTGTTTGAAATTACCATAAATTTCCAACATGGTATCAGAGCTTGTCCAGGCTCTTTGAAGGTTTCAAAGAAGCTAAAGGAAGGATTTTTTGTTGCAACAACTTCTCTTGCAGAGTGAAGACTCAATGAAAAAAATCCAAGGTATTTCTCAAGCGAGTTATTTAAATACTTGACTGTATTTTCAAGCATAGTTTAGAGTGCAAGAATGGCTAGCTCCAGCACCAGCACTAGCACTAGCATGGGTATGGGTAATACTTAGCTCCCACTATTTAATGGAAAAAACTATGACTATTGGGCAATAACCATGAGAGCCCTATTTGCGTCATAAGATTTAGTGGAATTTGTTGAGGATGGTTTTGAAGAACCAACAGATGAAAATGAGTTTAACAACTTAACTCAAGCAGAGAGATCTGTTGAAGAGCTATAAGAAGAAGGATTCTAAAGCCCTCCTCTTCTTATATCAAGCAGTGCATGAGAGTGGTGCATGAGAGTGTGTTTCCAAGGATAGCAGTAGCCAAGACATCCGAAGAAGCATGGAAAACTCTCAAGACAACCTATCAAGGCATGAAGAAAGTGAAGACAACAAAACTACAGTTGTTGAGGAGATATTTTGAGAATCTGTGCATCAAGGAGTCAGACAATATTGACTCATTCTTCACACATGTGATTGGCCTGGTCACACAGATAAGGTCTCATGGAGATATTCTTGAAGAAAGGAGGATTGTGGAGAAACTATTGAGGGTCCTACCCTCAAAGTTTGATGTGATTGTCACCACCATAGAAGAGACAAAGAATCTCACAAACTTCTCAGTTGATGAACTACATGCATCACTGATAACACATGAGCAGAGGTTGAGTAGAAATGAAAACTCATCTCTAGAGCATGCCTTTAAGACCCAGATGTCTTTTGGAACAGGAAGAGGTCAAGGCAAAGGAAACAAGAGAGAAAGGGGCAAAAGCCAAAACAGAGGTGGAAAAAAGAGTCCAGCAAATACTCAAGGAAGAGGCAACAATCCAAATTAGAACTAAGGCCAAGGCAGCAGTGAACAAAGTGAACAACATCATGCTCAAGGACAAGTTATGAAAAATCCAATGTCCAATGTTATTATTGTAAAAAATATTGGCATTATGCAAATGAATGTAGGAAAAAGCAGGATGATATGAATAATAGATCTAGTGCAAATTTCACTAGAGAAAATATCAACCAAGATAATTTGTTGTCAGCTTGTAATATGGCTAAAACAAAGAGTGATGATATATGGTTTCTAGACTCCGGTTGCAATAACCATATGACACGAAACATAGCCATGTTTTCTAAGTTAGATCAGAGTGTGAAGTTACAAGTCACACTTGGGACTGATAGTAAAGTTTCTGTTATGGGAAAAAGTGAAGTAAAAATATTTACAAAGAAAGGTGAAAAGAAAACCATAACAGATGTCTATTATGTTCCCAGAATGAAGTGTAACCTCTTACGTATTGGACATCTTGTTCAAAAGGGGTACAATGTTTTCTTTGAGAATGATGTATGCACCATCATGGATAGAGCATCCAGCAAACGATGTATTGCTGAAGTAAAAATGACAAGGAACAGGATGTTCCCTCTCAGGATAAAAGCATTTTTGAAAGATGGAGTAGAAATTGCAGCAGTTACACAAGAGGCTTACTGAACCAAAGGATGAAAATTGGTTGTGGCACTTGAGATTCGGACATCTCAACTTTGGAGGTCTTAACTTGTTGAATAGAAAATGGATGGTAAGAGGATTACCATTGATAGAGAAACCAGACAACCTTTGTGAAGGTTGTATCTTAGGGAAACAACACAGAGAAAGTTTCCCATCAGGGAAAAGCATAAGGGCAAAAGAACCCTTTGAAATTGTCCACTCAGACTTATGTGGACCGATGCAAAGTCTATCACTTGCAGGCAGCCTCTATGTACTAACATTCATTGATGATTTTACTAGAAAAACTTGGGTATATTTTTTGAAGAATAAAAGTGAAGTGTTTAAAAAATTTCGCAATTTCAAATCACTTGTAGAAAACCAAAGCGGGCTGCATATCAAAGTTCTAAGAACTGATAGAGGAGGTGAGTATATCTCCAAAAAATTTCTACGTTTTTGTAGAGAAAATGGAATTCATAAACAGTTTACTACTAGGTACACTCCGCAACAAAATGGAGTTGCGGAAAGGAAGAATAGAACAATCATGGATATGGCGAGGAGTATGTTGAAGGCAAAGCATTTTCCAAATGATTATTGGGTTGAAGTTGTATACTGTGCAGCGTATATTTTGAATAGGTGTCCTCCAAAAGCAGTCATGAATAGAGTGTCGAAAGAAGCATGGAGTGGGAGAAAGCAAGGAGTCACCCACATGAAAGTTTTTGGATGTGTGGCTTATGCACACATTCCAGATCAGCTAAGGAAGAAGTTGGACAGCGAAAGGAAGAAATGTTTTTTCATTGGATACAGTGAGGAATCCAAAGCTTACAGGTTGTATAACCCATCCACCAAGAAGTTTTTTGTGAGCATAGATGTTCAGTTCATTAAGGAGGAAGCTTGGGATGGAAGCATAGAGAAAACAGTGAATGTTAAAAGATCATTGTCACATGTTGAAGATGATGAGGAGATGGCTGAAATACATCCCCAAACAGCAACGTCGGCACAAGGGCAGCAAGCGACACCCTTGAGGAGAAATTAAAGTGCTTCTCCAAGCACATCACAAGGAGGAAATTCAAGTGCTTCTTCAAGCACTTGTACACCAAACGAAAGAGGTAAGAAGTTCAGAAATTTAAGTGACATTTATGATGAAGGTATGAATTCTTTGTTTGCTTTATATTGTCATGTTGATGACCCTATTTATTTCGAAGATGCAATTAAGGATAGGAAATGGATAGAAGCTATGGATGAGGAGATCAATGCCATAGAAAGAAACAAGACATGGGATTTGGTTGAGCTACCAAAAGTAAAGGAAGCCATTGGAGTTAAATGGGTCTACAAGACCAAGAGTAATCCTGAAGGAAAAATAGAAAGACACAAGGCAAAACTAGTTGTCAAAGGATATAAGTAGCAGTATGGGAGAGACTATGAGAAAACTTTCGCACCAGTTGCTAGAATGGAAACCGTGAGAGGAGTGTTGTCCATAGCAGCACAAAACAAATGGAAAGTTTACCAAATGGACGTGAAGTCAGCATTCTTAAATGGAGTGTTAATGGAAGAAGTTTACATTGAACAACCTCTAGGCTATGAAAAGAAAGGCCAAGAGCACAAAGTGTGCAGATTGAAGAAAGCTCTTTATGGGCTGAAGCAAGCACCAAGAGTATGGTACAGTAGAATAGGTTCCTATCTACTGGAAAATGGATTTGAAAAATGTGAGAGAGAACCCACCCTCTACATCAAAGAAAATGATGGTAAAATTCTAATTGTTGTGTTATATGTTGATGATGTTATTTTCACAGGTAATGATGATTATCTTATTGAAAATTTCAAAACAGTCATGAAAGAAGAATTTGAGATGACTGACATGGGTTTGATGAGATACTTCTTAGGAATAGAAGTAGAAAAAAATGGAAATGGGATTTTTATATCACAAGGGAAATATGCTGATGAATTATTGAAGAGATTTAATATGCAGGAGAACAAGACAACAATCACTTCCACAGTGATGGGATTAAAACTCAGCAAAGAGGACAGCAACAAGGATTTTGATCCTAGTTTGTACAAGAGCATAGTTGGCAACCTCATGTATTTGACTGCAACTAGACTGGACATAATGCATGTTGTTAGTTTGATTTCCAGATTCATGGAGAGGCCAAAAGAAGCACATTGACAGGCAACAAAAAGAATTTTGAGGTATGTTAAAGGTACTAAAAGGTTTGTCATTTTATATACTGCTTCAGAATGTTCATATTTAATTGGATACACTGATAGTGATTGGGCTGGAAGTGTAGATGATCAGAAAAGCACATTTGGTTATGTTTTTCACATAGGTTTAGGAGCTATTTTACGGGCTTCTAAGAAACAACCTATTGTAGCGTTGTCTACAACAGAGGCAGAATATGTGGCAGCTACAGCAGCAGCATGTCAAGCAGTTTGGATAAGAAGAATGTTGAGGAGCTTATGCCAAGAGCAAGTAAAAGGAACTGTGATTTTTTGTGACAATAGCTCAGCTATTGCATTATCCAAGAATTATGTGTTTCAAAAGAGAACGAAACACATTGACACAATGTTTTACTACATCAGGAAATTGGTAAACAATGGAGAAATTGTTTTACAACACTGCAGGACTCAAGAGCAGGTTGCTGATATTCTGACCAAGCCATTGGGCCAGAAGAGTTTTGAATTTTTCAGGAAATGTCTGGGTATGACTGATAACCCAACAGTTGAAATTAAAGGGGAGTGTTGAAATGTAATTTCAAGTGCAGTACCAAGTTGAACAGCGACTACGTACTTTCCAGCAAAACCGCCTGTTCTCCATCGCACCGCTTTTTGCCAAAAGTTGTTTTTCCCCGGGAGGCTCCGATCACACCAATGAGCCGACGCATGTCCACAGTATGGTTCCAAAACCACCCATTCCCCGGCCGGTAAAGTTCATTAAGGAAGGGCCTCCCGATATTGCCGTCAGTCATTCGATCAATGAGGGCAAGATCAACGGTTGGTAATTCATGAGAGTGAGGGCACATGCTTTTTGTTTTGAGAAAGACCTTCGTATGACTTACAAGGCCGTAAAACTGAATACGGATGCAAGGTTGATTGAAAAGCGTGGATGGATGTGAAGCATTCGTAAAACTGAATACGGATGCAAGGCAGATTGAAAAGCGTGGATGGACGTGAAGCTAAACCCACGTGAAGTAATTAATGAAAAACTTATTACTGTTGGTAGATATAGGTGGAGATATTTTAATTTTATTGTTTTATTCACATCACAAGTAAAAAGGTAAAACCATGTTTGTTTTGTGGATATATATGTTATGTTTTGTTTTATGTTTTTTGTTGAAAAAAAAAATTGTTGAATGTAAAGAAATTTTATACAGTAGTCTAAAATTTCTAAAAGAGAAAGAGTAATTTTTTTTGGAAGTTCTTGGTGAATCCCTCTTAAAAAAAGAGGAAGAAATATGTAACAGGCAGTTTATTAATGAATAGAAAGTTTTATGTGTGATGCCGAAACTCTCTTTTCTAGAGAAATTTTTTTTGCTCCCCTAAACTAAGATCATGTGCAAAACAAAATATCATTCTCTGTTCAATCTTTTGTTTGATATTACCAAAAATTTCCAACAAATCCATCAGAAATTTTAGCGGAGCGAATATCAAGACCAAGATTACGGGCTTCTTGCTCAATAACTTTAGTGATCTGCTGGCTTATGTTACACCCTTGAAAGCAAGGTTCTTGGCGAACTGCATCATGGGAGTTATATGACCCTGCGTTGGGTACGGGAGCACAAGAGCATGCGATAGTTCTGGATTACGAGCCATCTGATTGCTGGACTGTGAGCTACGACGTTCTAGGGCTACTGGCTAATTGATGCAGAGGTATTGGAATGTAAGGATTGCGTGGAGTTAGTTTAGCAAATCCAGAGCATAAGCATCTTTGGGCAGACAAAATATCCGTGGGTTAAGGCTGTTTCTTCACTCTTCATCGATCCCCTCATCATTGTTGCGCTGCCACGTTTATGGAGCAACCCATGTCACAACATAACATGAGGGCACGTTTTTTTAATTGAATAAATTCCGTGTAGGTCACGATCTCTGTTTTTTTATACACAGCAACCCATGTCACAACATGGGGGCACATTTTTTTTAAGCGAAAGGATTGTGATGATATTCGCCTAGTTGGATTGTTTGATATGCATTTTTCCCTCTTTGAAAATCTGTAATCGACTGTAATCGACTTAAACTCACAGTATGAAGTAAATATGATTTCCTAATCGACTTAAACTCACTGTATGAAGTAAATATGATTTTTCAGATGTGAATGCGTTAAAATAAATTAGTAATTTTACTAGTGCTTGGACGGCCTACCTGGCGTGTTGGTTGAATCCATCCCCAAAAAAAGTGAAAACCCTAAAATACATGACATGTGCCATGACGTTTAAGTGCGAGCCCTAAAATACATGACATTTGTGATTGACGTTTATATGCGGAAATATGCATGTGTGGTTCTTGGGATGTTCTTATCACCGAATGTGGAAAAAGTGCAAACGCTAAAATACATGGCATTTGCACTCACATTTATATGGGAAATATGTGATATGTGCTTATTGGAATGTTATTATAGCAGTTGTCTATAATGAGACTTTTTGGAAGCTTTTCCGGTGGGTTTTTCCGGTCAAAATTCGGCAGCAATTTATTGAAATCGCAAGTTTGATAGCTAGTTTCTGCAGAATCAAAGTGCCCTGTTTTTCATGGTGTTGAATTCAAATATGCAGTTAAAAAACTATTTTAACTGCAGCAAATCAAGATTTAAGCTCAATTTCCTCCACCGGATTCCGTCACCAGAATCTCCAAAATGTCGCATTATAGACAACTCCGTTATTATATATCGAAACATAGTTAAATAAGTTAAATATTTATTATACGGTTAAAGTTTTATAATTTTATATTTTAAATTATTATTATAAAATAATATATATATTAAAGGGTATGTAATAATATTTTTAGTTATGGAAATTCATCTTATTTTATTATGGAAATTCTTAATTTGTAAATAGTTTTTTTATAATATTATGGTTTATTAATATCACATGTCTAATATGACATGTGTTGATATGACTTTTTTTATTTAATTAATTTGAAATAAAATAATTAAAAATCATAATTAACATGGAGATAAATCTTAATATCTGAGTTGTAAATACTATGAATATTTTATTATATTTATTGGAAATTAAATCTTTACCATTCACCTAATACTTAACTATACTTAAATTAAAATTATGGAAGGCTTATTTTAAAATAGATATGCATATAGACATAAATATGAAGTACTTAATATCATTATGGTAGTATTTAATAAAGTTTTTTTTAATATTTTAAAAATGATGGTTAATTTAAAATTTTATATTATTAAGATGAATTTCAATTATTAAATTTATATTGAAATATATAAATTAAGTATATATATACTATTTTAAAAATTCGATAATTGAAAGGTGGTTTTCTTGGGTAGTGGGTAAGTATTTTACAAGGAAAGTGAGTTCTAGTAAATGTTATTATGGATTCCAACCAAAATATTTGTTTGCCTACTTATATTATAGCTCTTTTCATAATATTGGTAAATGCATTCTTGGTTAAATTAACAGTTCAGATACTTATTCTATATCCAAACAAGGCTAGATTTCTATTTTTCATTTAGGTTTGTAGGTGGCCTAACATCCTCCATGGAATAATTTCATTTATGAGTTCAATAAAGAGCACATTAGAATAAGGGACAAACATGATGATCTTGTTTGGGCTTACAATAATTTAGTGGTTAGTATGCAATAAAGTTGGGGTATGTTCCATTGTTTACAAAATTATATTAACCATGACTAGTGGTACCAAAAAAATTGGAAGATTGTGGCTCCTTTATCGGAATCCTTCTCTTCTTGCATATTCCAAATAATTGAGTGCTAACTGCTAACTTGTGATTGCATGTAGAGGAAAGGGTTTGAATATTCAAGTATTTGTGTTTTATGCCGCAATGTCGTTGAGAATATCATCATCTATTTCTTCGGTACTAATATAGAAAATTATTTTGGCCTCATTTGGAATATTAGGTAGAGAAACATGATTTGTGGAACAAACAAGGCGCTCTAAAATGTTTTAAATTCTTTCTTGAGAATTGATCCCTAAAGGGGCTCAAATTATGCTAGAATTCGCAATAGCAGCACAACCTCCAGCATGGAAACCTGTTGATTGATCATCAATGAGGAAGTCTCCCATATCAAGCTACTAGTAACCATTTCAAGTAACAGGCATATATTGAAGCACTTAAGGCATCGATAACATTTTTTATTTCTGTTATAATGCTCAATGAAACAACCATAAAAGATATTCGAGAATCTACAATAGCGATACAACCTCTAACATATAAACCAACAACACAACTATTGAAAATGCAACAAGAAAATCCTAATTTATTTTTGGCCTTGAATTAAATTGGGAACAAAATTGTAATTCTACATCTCATGACAACTTGTATTAGTTAACTAAGATAATTTGACTTAATTGGCTTAGATAATTCGAGTTGAGCGTCTAAATATAGTCATATAAAGTGTCTACTACATTATAGGAGCCCTGGTTGAGTTTATTTTGAGTTGTAATTAATTAATTCAGTCTAACTGAGTTAAAGTCAGTTAAACTAGTTCCAACTATTGGAGGAACTAGTGGGACGTCTAATAGTGTGGTGCTTCCTTAAGTGTAGTGTGATTAAGTGATGTGTGGTGCTACCTAAAGTCGTGTGGTGCCGCGTGAAGTGTAGTGTGGTGCTTCCTACAATGGAGTGTGTTGTTGTCTACAATGATCAACCAATAAATTGAATATTCACTCATAGATAACTCATGCATGCCAGATCAGAGAAAGACCCAATTGAGATTAGAGTTCAGGGATAGTGTACAATCGATTGTATGATCATCCAAACTATACAAGTGGCACATGGAGTTAGAGGAAGGCCTATGAGGATTGCACAATTCATATTGAGGAATTTCCCTAATTAATAGGGGTGAATTCCTTGAGGAATAATGCAAGAATATAGGGACTTTGGCAAGCAGAAAATTGGTTAATTATTGGCACGGGCTTATCTAGGAAGCAATGAGACAAATAGAGATAGTGCAAAAGTTGTTCGGAATTGAGAAAAGCATTGTAATTTTCTCATATTTTCTGACTAATGCAATACACAGATAGAAAGAGTTTTTAGTTGTGGCTTTCGTGAGGAAATCATTGTGTTATGTTTTGATTGAATTCTTTCTCTTGTATGCTTTTTGATTTCGTGATCGTTTAATTTTTTTTCTACTGTTAAGTAGAGTAGATTCAAGTCTATTGTTTTAGCATATTACGTTTAGCAATTTGAATCTACAAGGAATTTTGAGGAAGTGGGTAAATTCGAGGAAGAAATGTGGGAACGAATATGGGTTGATGCCATGGTTGACGAGTATGAATCTGTTATTAGAAATAGTGTTTGGGAAGTCATCCCAAGACTAGCAGACAGTTCAGTGGTGAGTTGCAGATGGCTTTACAAGGTAAAGCAAGTAGCGGATGGGAGTTTCGACAAACACAAGGCTAGATTTGTGGAAAAACGGTTCTCAAACGTGGAGGGAATTGATTACAAGGAGACCTTTACTCCAGTGGCAAGGTACTCTTCGATCAGATCTATTTTAGCATTTTCAGCACAGATGGGATGGAAGATACATGAGATGGATGTGAAGACAACATTCCTCAATGTTGTGGTTGACGAAGAAGTGTACATTGAGCAACCAAAAGGATTTGAGACCTTCAACAGAGAGTCACATGTATGCAAACTCAACCGAACATTGTATGGACTAAAACAAGCACCCCATGCTTGGTACACTAGGATTGACAACTATTTCAAGAGGTTGGGCTTCACCAAAAGTTAAGAAGAAGCGAACCTTTACCATATTTTGGTTGAAGCTCAATTGTTGATTATAGTATTATATGTCGATTATTTCATTCTAACATGTGATGAGAAGCTGGTAAAATCTTGCAAATAGGGCCTTGCAAGAACTCGAGATGAAGGACCTGGGGCTCATGCATTACTTTCTTGGTATGGAAGAGTGGCAAGGAGATGAGGAACTTATTAATGGTGTTGGACCCACCAACATTCAAGGGATCTCCCTGGTATGAAGTCACAACTACACCTCACACTATTTGTTGTAAGAATCCCATCTGGTAAGATGTCCCAGTGCCATTATCTTAGAGATTTGTGTTAGCTCTTGTTGTTCATAACATGAGAGTGTTATCCTTGTAACTTCAAGAAAGTGAGGTGAGTGTGCCTGGTGAATGTATAATGTAACTCTGTGTATGGGTTCTCTTACTGTCAAAAGGGGGGAGTAAAGTGAGCCTCTTGATGAGAGGGAATAGTCCCAACCCAGGAAGAAACACACATGAACAACAAGGGTATGTCCAGCATCCATCGGAATAGTCCACATCAAATGCGGTAGTCGTGAAACCCAAATTTCAAGGGAAAACATGTACACTAACCTACAGAATAGTCCACATGGGGGTGACGGTCATTAAAACCAAGAAAACACAAATATGGTCTATCTAATTTTCGGCGGAGTAGTCCACATGGAGAGGACAACACTGATAAAATTACAATAGATCTTCAACAATATGAGTACTAAAATAACTGAAGTAGTTCAACTTCCTTAGTACAGGTTAAGCAAAAATGCATTACAGACATTTAAGTAGTTGATCACATGCTCAGTATTTAGCCCGAAAATAAAAGTTCTCAAACCGGATCAAAAAATGTACGAATGCATCTGTCTCGTCAAGACGATCACAACAAAATTTGTTTCACAGAAAATTGAGTCCAGATGAAGGAGAAAAGGCCTGCTATTCATTCTCCTAAACAACTAAAAAAAATGCAAAACACAACAGAATGATGACATGGTAGTACAATCACCATGATGGGAATCTTCTTCAGTTTTCTCCCAATGAGGCTATGACAAGTGTCAGTTTAGGAGTCGCTATTTTGGTTGTGTGAAGGTGAAATTGTCCAATGTCCTCCGAGGTGGAATTATGAGTTCATGGTGAATATTATGTAGAATGTCTACATATATATATATATAGATATATATATATATATATATATATATATATATATATATATATAATATATATATATATATATATAGTTCCGAACTATATCAAATTCCACGAAATATTTCAATATGGCAATGTTTTATATGGGGCGACAAAATGTATTAAGGGATGGGCGGAGGGTGGGTTGAACCTGTGACCTCCCCGTCCCAAACTCCGTTTCATACTGTAGAACCAACTACAGGTTTGTTAAACGATGATCACCATACTATATTTATGCTTACAATAAATTCAGATGACGAAGCGGAGGGAGCCAATCCTGCAGGCCAGCTCCCTCACAATAAGACCACTCAATGTACCCATGGGCAAGCGCAAATGGATAAGTGCGGTTAGTGTGCCACTAATCCAGCTTTAATTTAATTAATCCGTCATTAAAGATAGTCAAATTTTTGGATGCGTGTCAGTGTTTGGCAGAACTGCCAATTTTGGCGGTGTTAACTAAATTCTTCTCTAGTTTTAGTGGAGTTTCCTAGGGAAACATTGAATGAAGCATATCTTGAGCAATTTTCAACCAAATTGAGCTCGAAAAGAGGTGTTATTGGCTAATTTTGACATTTGAAACACATTGGTGCAGGTATCAGGAGTGATATAGCTTTGTAAACAACATTTTTTCCACATTGAGCTAATACAGAGGCCCAAGCCATGGAAGCTAGACCAAGGAGATGTAGCCCAAGAGGGGTGAACTCCTTCATCAAAATAGTTTGTTAATGTATCTTTTTAATGGTTTGATGCACTGTACATGTTTTATGTTCAATATTTGTTTCTGAAGATATTTTGATCATGACTGTCTTTTAAGACTTAAGGAAATTTACATGATTGTATTCATAAACAGTTAATGAAACCTCAGCACAAGGAGAAATAAGCATGCACATATTTATAAGTCTGTAATTTTTATTAGCACAACAAAAATAATCACACAAAAATATATCAAGCTGGTATCAAAGCGAGGTTGAATTGCTAGAGTTTGTGCAATTAGGGTTTTACTGGTTGCAAAATTGTGATGTTTACAAGGTTAAAGTTGTAGAAAGGAGAACGGAAGCTATTGGTTGCAACTCCTAAGGTAATTCCTAGAAGAAGGAGAGCCACAAGGCCAAAATCTCCACCGCCCAAAGTTTCGATTCCAACTGCACTTGAAACTCCTTAAGTTTTTCCTTCAACTGAGATTGAAGAGGTACAAGAAGTACAAATTTATGAGCCTAAATCCATAGCCATTATGTCTGGAGAAAGAGAGCGTGAAGGTCCCTCTTCAAAAGAGGAAGAATTCAAGAAAGGTTTCTATACTTTAATTGACATGGTTAAATTCCTCTATGAAGAGATGAACACTAGAATGGTTGGAGAGAGTTCTAAACCTCCACATGGAGAATGAAGCTCAGAGGACAAAAAATATGAGAAGAAGGATTTGAAGGGGAATGGTGGAAAGCCACCTCCATCTCCACCATCCTCATCATCTTCCTCATCATCTATATCATCTTAGACAACATCATCTTCCACTACCACCACTGAAACTGCGCATACTCATTCCAAGACCCCAAAAGGAAAGACTCCATTACTAAAACTAGACATAAAATTCAAACTTCCCATGTACAATGGAGATGTGAATGTATAAAAGTTGGACAACTGGATTCAATAGTAGGAGGTATACTACATAATTCAAAACCTTCAATAAGACAACTCAAATATATAATTAGCTTCATTGAGGCTAGAAGGAGTTGTGTTAGTTTGGTGGGAAGACATGACTTAAGAAGAAAAGAGAATCCATGGTAAGATATCCATCACTTAGGTTGAATTTGTTTATGAAATTAACAGACAGTTTTATCCTTTAGCCTATATGCAAAAGGCCATGATGAGTTGGCATAATTTTAGGAAACTTAAAAGCCAAACAGTCCAAGATTATACACAGGATGAGTTTAGGAAAAGAGATTTGTCATTAGGAGTGAATTTGAATTCCCAAGATACATCGCTGAAATATATTGGGGTTTTACATTTGTATCTGAAACATACTATCCTTATGTTTAATCCAAATAAATTAGATGAGGTATGTGTGCAAGCCACACACCTTGAATCTAGAGGAAAGAAAATTCAAGAAGAGGGTAGTAAGAGAAATCCATTTAAGGGTAAGGAGAAATAAAAGTGTGGAAAATGGAAGAGAAAGTAGAATTCAAGTGTGAAGAAAGAAGGAGATAAAATCACATGCAAACATTGTTCAAAAGAGGGCCATGGTGAAGCCCAATGCTAGAAATTACATCCTGAATTAAGGCCTAAGAAACAAAACAATAAGGGCAAGGAAAAGACGACCACTACCACACAACATGACCTTAGTTCATATTCTGGTAATTAGACCAATATTTTAGCCATGGTTACAAAAGGAAAAGAAAATGTTCCAAGCACTAGTTCATCACATAGTCAAAACAACACTTCAAATGAAGAGTAAAGGATAGAGTTGTTTCATGTTAGAGTGATTTCAAATCATACAAATATTGATGCATTATTTGATAGTGGGTCACAATCAAACTTGATTTTAGAAGGCTCGGTTAAAAAACTAAACCTTGAAACTGTACCTCACCATAAGCCATATCCATTGGGTTGGATAGTAAACAATGCAAACTTACAAGTTACAAGGAAGTGTTTATTCAAGTTCGCCATTACTGAAAAGTTCATTGATGAAGTTGAGTTAGATGTAGTTCCACTTGACATCTCAGGAATTGTTTTGGATAGTCCTTATTTGTATGGTAGAAAATTATTTTATTGCCATGACAACAAATACACATTGCTCAAGAATGGGGTGGAGTACATAGTGAGATCCCATCGCAAAAAGCTAAACATTTCCTTGGTTAATGTAGCATAGATGAAGAGACTAGTAAATGCAAGTAAAAATTTTGTGCTTCTCATGATCAAGAAAAGGATGATATTTATTATGAATATTTTGAAGGTTGTGATGATAAATTGAAATCTGATATTTTTGATGTGGTAAGAAAGCATGGAAAGATGTTCGAGGAACCAAAGGGGTTACCTCCCAAGAGGGGAATTCAACATGAGATTGAGTTACAACAGGATGTTCCACTTCCCAACATTGGCATGTATCGCATGTCTATTATGGAGAGCTGGGAAATCAAAAACCAAATTCAAGAATTGCTGAGCAAAGGTATCATACATCCATATACTTCACCATGCATTTCACCCATGGCCTTGGTGCCGAAGAAGGATGGAACTTGGCACATGTGTGTTGATTTTCGTGCACTGAAAAAATCATGATAAAGAATCATTATCCACTCCCAAGAATTGAGTATATTCTATATCAGTTGAGGTATGCAAAATATTTCACTAAGTTATAGTAATGAAGTGGTTATCATCAAGTTAGGATAGCTGAAGAAGACATTTGTGAAACTGCATTTAAAACTAAACACAGATTGTTTGAGTGGCTTGTTATGCCTTTTGGTCTTACAAATGTTCCAACTACTTTAATGAGGGTAATGAATGATGTATTAATACCATTTCTAGATGATTTTGTCATTGTCTACTAAGATGATATTCTCGTATCCAGCAAGTCAAGAGATGAACATGTCATGCATGTAAACAAAGTACTTCTCTAGTCTATTTGGGACACATTGTTGGAGGAGGTGAGCTGAAGATAAAGCCATCTAAGGTTGAGGTCATTCTGAATTGGCCCAAGCCTAATACAGTTACAGAGGTAAGAAGATTTTTAGGGGGAGCACAATATTGGAGAAAGTTTATTGCTAATTTTTCTTCCATTACAGCTCCATTACATGCATTGACAAGTGTCAAGAAATTCTTCCATTGGGGAGATGTATAGCAGAAAGAATTTGATTCTTTGAAGCAAAACATAAGTTCAGCACATGGTATTAGCACTTCTAGGTCTTAGACAACCATTCCAGATTCAAACGGATGCAAGCGATTATGCCATAGCAATAGTTCTATTGCAGCATGGTAAGCCCATTTCATTTCATTCTGAAATCTTCAATGGAGTTGTAACTAAATATCCCACATATGAAAAAGAACTTTATGCATTGGTACAAAGTGTTAAGAAATGGAAGCACTATTTTATGGGAAATGAAATTATCATCCATACCGACCATCAACCATTACAGTATTTACAGCCACAGTCAAAGTTGCAACAATGACAACATTTCAGATGGATGGGTTTTCTACAATAATTTCATTTGGTTATCAAGTATAAAAATGGAATCTACAATAAGGTAGCTGATAAGATTTCAAGGCCTATTTTAAATTTATCTATTATACTCAAGCTTAATTATGTTTTGCATGAAACAAAGAACAATATGAAAATGATAGTGACTTTAAGGAAGTATATGCAAGCTTGAGTTAAGGAAATCAAATTGAAGAGTTGGATTATCATGTAAATAATAGTTTGTTGTATCACTTGGGAAAGTTGTATATTCCACAGGGAGAAAGAAACAATATCATAAGGGAGGTGCACACTTCATTGATTGCTGGACACTTTGGTGTAGGAAAGATAGTATCGAATCTTCAAAGGTATTATTGTTGGTCACGCATGTTGGATAATATTTCTCATTTCATAAGAGGATGTCCTTTATGTGATACAAGTAATCCTAGCAATAGGAAACTTGGTTTATACAATCCACTTCTAGTACCTTCACATCCATGGGAGAGTATCTCAATGGATTTTGTAGGAGGTCTTCCATTGTCAAGGAAATGTCATGATTGCTTGTCTGTAGTTGTAGACAAGTTCAGCAAAATGTGCATATTAACACCATGTAAAATTCAAATTACAGCTGAACAAACATCTCATCTTTTCTTCCAAAACATTTGGGTTCATTTTGGTCTTCCTACTTCTATTGTAAGTAATCGAGATTCTCTATTTGTTGGGAATTTTTGGTCAAATTTATGGGACATGATGGACACAAACACAACCTTTCATCCACAAATAGGTGGACAAACCGAGGTGATCAATAGAACAATTATTCATACTCTTAGAGGATATTGTAACAAAAATCCCACGTTGTGGGATGAACAGTTGCACTACATACAACATGCATACAATAGGGCAAAGCATTCTTCCACAAACACATCGCCATTTGAGGTATGTTATGGGTACTTTCCAAGAACTCCATTAGACTTCATCTTTGAGAAAGATGTTGCCATAGATGGTCATAGTGACATCGATAAGGCAAGGAAGTTCATAGAGAAAATTCATTTGTTACATCAAACAATGTAAGAACAGCTTGAGAAAAGTCGAAGCAGCTACAAGGCAAGGCATGAAAAACATCGGGTTAATAAAAAATTTAAAGTTGGTGACAAAGTTTGGTTATATATTACCAGAGAGGGACTTGAAGGGGAAGGTAAAAATCTTAAACCAATCCATTATGGTCCTTTTAAAATTCTAGAAAAGATTGGTAACAATGGATTTAAGCTTGATTTTCCTCCTTATATGCAAATATACTCTGTTGTTAATGTAGAGATATTGAGATTGTTTGAGCCTCCTTTTATTGATGATCAAGGAGAGCATGTCCAGCTACCATCAAGATATGATTTCTCACTAGAATATCTAGATGAGCTTCAGCAAGATCTCATACTTGAAAAAGAACCAGAACTTGAGAAGGAGGGGATGTTTAATACCTTAGAGTGGGACTCAAGGGACAAAAGCCTTCTCAAGCCAAATGGTTGTAGAACGAGAAGGTAAGGGAGATGTACCCTCACCTATTGAACAATTGATAGTATATTTTGCAATCCAAAAGGCTTCTAGTGGGGAGGAATGATCAGGTGCTCAGTGTTTAGCTCAAAAATAAAAGTTCTCATATTGGTTCAAAACCTATACGAGTACGTCTACCTCTTCAAAACAATCGCAACACAATTTGTTTCACTGAAAACTGAGTCTGGATGAAGGAGGAAAGGCTTGTTGCTTGTTTTCCTAAACAACTAAAAAAATTGCAGAACATGACAGAATGATGACATGGTAGTAGAGTCAGCATGACGAGAATCTTCTTCATTTTTTTCCTAATGAGGTTGTGATAATTTACAAGAAATGGCATGACAAAGTAGTAGCATATGCTTTATTGTGCCAATTTGAGGATGAAAGCACCCTACTATCAATCTCTCTTCCCATACGAGATTGGATTGAAGAAGCCCGCAAGGAATGGTTTTCACAACCCTCTCTCTCCCAACTCATTAATAACTTGAGAGAAGATTTGAATTCCTCAGTTGGCTAATCTTGGAAGGATGAGATTCTTCAGTACAAGGATCAATTAGTTATATCACCGACATCCACCCTCAAAACTCACGTTTTGGTAGAGTTGCACTCATCTCCCACTGCAAGGCATGTAGGTTTTCAGAAGACTTATTCTTGCACTAGTCATTCTTTCTTTTGGACTAGCAAGAAATATAACTTTCTTACTTTTGTAGTTGAATTTGATGTGTGTTAACACCACAAAGGAGGAACCGTCAAGGCACTGGGAACCTTACAACCATTGCCAAACCTTGCCTCCATCTGGACAGATGTTTCCATGGATTTCATTACTCATCTCCCAAAGTCGAGAAACAAATCCGTCATCATGGTGATTGTGGACAAACTTTCTAAATATGCTCATTTTTACACTCTACCCCACCCATTTACCCCCACTTTGGTGGATCAAGCTTTCATGGACCAGATCTTCAAACTGCATATCATGCCAACTTCCATTGTGTCTAATCATGACCCGACTTTCACCAGCCAAATTTGGCAAGAACTTTTCAAGCTAAAAGGCACCCAACTTCAACTAAGTACTACATATGATCCCCAAACTAATGGTCAACAAATGTTTGGAGACATACCTATGGTTCTTCACTTCAGAAAATAAGAATCAATGGCTATAATGACTACCTTTAGCTGAGTGGTGGTATAATACTAATTATCATGAAGCCACCAAGATGACTCCATATGAAGCAGTGTATGGCTAACTCCCACCTTCAGCTATTTCTTATATCCCTTGATGCTCTAAGGTGAAAGAAGTTGATCAACTCCTACAAAATCGTGTTGCCATGCTAGCTCATCTCAAAGATAATCTCCATCAACCTAAGAATCAAATGAAGCAATAGGAAGACCAACATCTTTCAGAGTGCACATTTCAAGAATGGGATCAGGTATTCCTATGGCTGCAACCATATAAGCAAAAATCACTCAAACAAGAGGGCTTCCAAAAATTAACTCCAAAATTCTATGGACCTTATCAAATACTTCAGCACATTGGAGCAATAACCTATAAGATGGCCTTGCCACCAACTTCAAAAATCCATCTAGTGTTCCATGTATCATGCCTCAAGAAAGTGGTGGGGAACAATTGCATAATTCAAACTAGTCTACCTGAATTGGATGAGGAAGGTTCACTCTAGCTCCAACCTGAACAGGTCCTCGATACTCTATTGGAATTATGATACAGGTGTTGTCCTTAATGGCAACTCACTCAGATGACAGTTCATAATGTAGCAGGTCAACATAAAATGATTACAGATCAGACTCCAAAGAATGAAGACAGAGAGGTATATGCTGGTTCACCTTGTCCAAGGAGCATATAGACGTTGGTTAATAGAACAAAAGTAGCGTATAACTTATACATACATTTTCATAGGAGGAAAAGTGCGTACATGTTGGAAAACCAAGTTTTTGATCCATGGTATTTAATCTGAGGTATTTGGTCCAAGGTATTGACCCTAGGTATTTGGTCCAAGGTATTGGTCCTAAGTGGTTTTGGTCCAATGTATTGAGAAAGGACTAAGAGTATATAAGGAGGAGAAGATCATTAGGCCAATAAGCAAGAAATAAGATTCTAAGGAATACTTCTATCTGAAGTATATTTTATGTTGCAGGGTTGTGTTTGGGACTAGATCTAAAATATTCATGTGCACCTTAAGTTCAATATTAGATCAGGAATCATGAGACTTGAAATGACTTATTCTTGAATGATTTGATATTGGTTGAGACTAGATCTGATCTTTTGTGCATGTTCTATTCATTATCTATCATGATCTAGGTTTGTCTCAAATCTGGAATTTCTAAAAATTTCTGAGTCAATATTTGTAGATCTGTACATAGGTTCATCTCGGCCAAAGAGCGTGTACACGCAGCTTCGACACTTTCAAGTATCATATAAAAAAGAAAAGCTTCTTTTCAGACCTGACTCATCTATCTGATCAAATTCTATTGTTTTACTAATATTTTTCTATGAAGTCTTCTTAGAACTGAATGCAAAAGTGAATGCATAAGGAGGCTGGAATTTGATTGATTGAATGTATAAGTGAGAAGAAGTGATCTTTGTCCCTACCTGTGTAAATCTCTGTATATATTCAGTATATTGATGATTGGTACAAACTTGATTCAAAAGTTTATGTTTACAGTAGTTTTGAAGGTATACGTAGGTTTAATTCACAGAAGTAGTGTATCCATGCAGGTTGGGTTCAACTAAGTAGCGTATACACTCTAATGCATGATTTTTGAGGTTATAGTTGGTTCTGAATGATGCAGTGTTTTGGGTTCAGCATAGTGTTCTGGTGTCAGTGTTCTGATTGTTCAAATCTGTTAGGTCCCTATAATACTAGTGATTACCCCATTACTATTGTAGTTGTATCCCTTATTAATATTGTTGTGCCCCTAGTGTCCCCATATTGTTA
>APFE030030020.1:0-70713 GCA_000404065.3 Pinus taeda
GCATCACATTGCTTAAGTTTTCTAGAAATTGTAGGCAAACCAGCAACACCATTTTTCTTCAATAAGCGGAGACTGTCATAGTTCAAATGTCCAAATCTAGCATGCCATAATAAACTTGATGGAAGTGTACATTCTTCATGATGAGAATTGTATGAGAAATGTTGTGCATGAGCAGATGTTCCTTGCAGTTTGAGAAGCCTTTCTTCTTCTATTCCCCTCATGACAAGTGAGTGGTCAGATGCTTTTCTTACCTCAAGCTTGCCATCAAACATATGAATGGAGTGACCTTGCTGGCGGAACCAAGGCTTGTTGTGAATTATAAACCCCTGAATGATATTTTAGATTATGATGCCTATCCACTACCTAAACCTTCTATGATACTTGCACAGATATCTAGATCAAAAATCTTCTCCAAGTTTGATTTAAAATCTGGATTTTGGCAAGTAGGTATAAAAGAAGAGGACAAATGGAAGACTGCTTTCTCAGTTCCAGAAGGACATTATGAATGGAACATCATGCCATTCGGCCCAATCAATGCTCCTTCTGCATTCCAGAGAATTATGGACGAAACTTTTGAAGGAATGGAAGGATTCCTGAAAAAGTACATTGATGATTTACTGATTCATTCTGATAATATTTCTGACCATATCAAACATTTGAAAATCTTTCTATGCAGGGTCAAAGAAATGGGAATAGTATTATCAGAGTCCAAGATGAAATTATTCAGACCCATGATTGATTTCTTAGAATACAACATACAGTATGGTTCATATACTGTGATCCAAAGAAGTCTGAATTTTGTTGATAATTTTCCAGACGAGATCAGAGACAAGACTCAGTTGCAAAGATTCCTAGGGAGTCTCAACTACATTTCAAAGTTTATCAAGCATTGTGCTCAGGAGAGAAAGATGTTAAATAAAATACTCCAGAAAGCCCCTATCCCTTGGAATGAAGAATGCACAGAGGCTGTAAAATCAATTAAAGAAAAGGTAAAAGGCATTCAACCTCTTTCTCCAATCAGAGAAGATTGGGAGAAAATCATCATGACTGATGCAAGTTATGAAGGATGGGGAGCAGCCCTATGTCAGAAGGTTCCTGACAAGAAAAATTGCATAGAAGTATGTCAATATGCGTCTGGCCTCTGGGCAAAGAATCAATTGAATTGGTCAAGTTTGAAGAAAGAGCTCAGAGCAGTTTGTTTGGGAATTGCTAAATTCCGAGATTTTGTAATATATACCAGATTCACAATAAGGACAGATTGTCAGCCTTTGCAATCTGCAATTCGTAAATGTGATTTTGAAGACGCTGCAATGGTTAGATGGATAATGTAGCTCAGTCAATATAATTTTGACATTGAATTCATACAGGGCAATAAAAACAGTTTTGCTGATATGCTGAGCAGAGAATTTCTGTCTGGTCACTCAATTTTAAGTCTACATTGTAACTATATCAGAAGAAGCGAAAGCACTGTTGAAATTGAAACAACAAACGAGTGGATAAGTTACATGCTTGAAACTCCATTGATCTTCCATGAAAGAGATTGGTACCCGATTAAGGAGATCAGACATCGTGAAGGTATCCCATATCTTTGGACAGAGACTATGCAAGATGAGATGAACCAAGAATCAGTGGAAGCCCTAGAATATCTGGAGCATATTGACAGTATCCACTATACACTTGAAAGAGATGATAATGATGATGACAGAATGACAAGCTGTCATATCACACTTAGAAGGTTTGGCAATCATCTTCATCGAGAGGATTATGATACTGACAGGCAAAGAGACTGCTTCTACTCTGCAATGAACATTCAAAACTGTTCAACAAACTTTTTCTATTCTGTACAAGCCTCTTTCTTATTCGAAGGTATGTATGTTGATGCTTTAGAACAACAGGATCCTACACCTGACTGGTTCATTGAATGGTGGAAGATCTATGGCCTCTCTGGATTACTCATAAAACCATATACTCTACAGATACTCAAAATACCAGGGTTCAGTGAACCAAGATCCTATATGAATGGACTTCCATACAAAAGTGTAGAGCATATTGCTGACATAAGCGATCTAGCCTTTTCGCAAGCAATAAGGCGATGTGGACATGTCAGGTGGTTTGTCTCGAATCACTATAAAGCAAGAAGGATATCCTCTAGTACCAATTATGAAGATTTTCACAATCAAGTTGACACCACTTTAAATCCATATCAACCGATTGATTTTATGCAGCCGCCTAATCAGAATAATTCTCAGACATGGGAATCGGAGAAAGAAATCCAAGTGCAGTACTTCAATAATTTCCTGGTAGAACATTACCAATACCAGCATTACACATATCCTCAAATTGATTATTACACCATGAATTAGAGTGTTGTCTTTTCGGCCGACTATGGTGCCGGATGAGCTTTCGTGGATTCCCTTGTCCTGGAATCTCCACTTTGTACATTTTGAGATTTGCAAATCTCCTCCTTTATGTCATTTTAGTCTTTCGAGGGTTCACTCATGAACCTCCTCTGTGTAAATAGTATGTTAGTACTACGATTCGGTCCCCACATGCCTTTGGCTCTCTGTTAAAGAGTAGGGATGAGATAACATAGGACGATATTGTCCTATGCCCGAATCTAGCTTTCGGCGATCTATCCAGATCTGTCCAAGTATGAGTCACCAGTCTTTACAAAGCATTTCGGCATCTGTCGGAGTACTTTCAAATGAGTCATCAGTGTGTACAAAAGATCTCATGTATGGTTGTTCCCTTCCAGCTTATAAATAAAGACTCAGCTGCGAAGTAAGGGGCATTCGGTCGAGTCCAGTCTTGAGTCCTGAGTCCAAGTCGAGAAGTTCTCCTGCTCTGCATCTGCGGACAATTAGTCTGATCTGCTTGCATCACGAGAAATTTTCACAGTGTTTAGGAGATTCGAGAAGCCTGCGCATCAGTGCTTGACGCTAGTGTGAACCTAAAGTGGCCGGATCTTTAGATGGTCTGTTCGTCCATTTTCTTGTAGTGATCTTTGAGACTCAGTCTGTTAGTTGGCCAGGTAGCCTTTAGCCATGAATCCAGGGTACCCTCAAATCCTCCTATAATCCTTCGGGTTGCATTTACCGGACCAATATCATCTGAGAGATATGTTCTGTAACAAACAAGCATTGAATGTAAAACAGACATAACTTCAGCTTCTGTACAATTATCAATGTTCCACGAATATGTGGAATTTGCAGACCAATCTTTGTGGTATTCTGACTTCATTAAGTCTCGTCTGTCTGGAGCTGGGTTCCAAGTGGTATCCCATCGGGATCTAGAGGATGTGGCATGAACTTGTGTCTCAGTATTTTCCTCTGAAGTACCAAATTGTTCCTTATCTTGGGCAGAGAATAAAGATCATACAAGCCTTCACAAAATTGATTCAGTACCAGAAGTCGAAGAACTTGAAGTTTGTATTGATAATTTCTCTGGATGTGGACCAAGGACAGCAAGTTTTTCTTCAGTTGTGGAAGATATAGAACATGATCCAGAAGAAAGTCTGGAAAACCAGGTAGTTTAAGCCTGATTGTGCCAAGCCCTGATGGCTTGATTTTTGATTGATCTGCAAAGTATACTGCTCCATCAACATTGTCAGTGAAAACTTCAAAAAATCTTTCTAGACATGTGCAGTGCCCTGAATCGAGCAATCAATCTTTTTCCATGAAGCAAGGAAGCATTAAAAAATTTCATTACTCCTGTTAATTGTGCCTCAAATGATGGGGATTCAGGTGCTTTTACCTTTGTCTGTATCATCAATTTTACCTTTTTGTTGGTTTCTTTTCTGCTCAATTTTGTCCCATGGTAGCTTGCACGTAGAGGCATCATGTGATCCATTTCTTTTGCAACGAATGCAGTGCAAATCTACCTTTTCTCCTTGAGAATGTATGCCCCCCCTACCTCTGAAATATCTTCCTCTTCCTCTCTGTCCACCTCTTCCTCTTGTAGAATCTTGAGCAGGATGTTTTTCTTTATGAGCAAGGCACACAGACTCTTCAGAAGATTCAGGGGTTGTCTTCTTTCCAAAAGCTTTCTCTCTTTCAACAAACTTTTTCACAAGAGAGTCAAAGGTTATATTTTTGAGATTTCCATTAGCTTGTAATGACTCGAGATAATTGAAGTGGGATAAAGTGCCTTGAGAAAAGCGATAAGAGGAATATCCAAATCAACTTTAGTAGATTTGATATCATGCATTATAGACTTTACTTCAGATGCAAGAGCAAGAGCATCATTATTTTGCAGTTCAAGAGTGAAGATTTTAATCATGAATTGAACAACTTCAAGTGCAGAATGTGAGTCATAGAGTTTATGCGATTAATGCATAAGCTTTGATGTTCTTGTTTTCCCAAATGATGAGCTCTTTGTCTGAAATAGGCTGACTGGGTCATTATCTCCTCCTCCGACACACACTCCTTTCCACAACTCATTGAAAATGAGGGTGTGTTTTATCATCCGGAACCATTCAAGATAGTTCTCCTTGCCAATGAGAACTATTCCCACCATGGATATGATTGAATGCATTCTGTAAAAAAAATAATTTTGCTGATAGAAAAATACTTCTGCTATTAATGTATAAAATTGTACTTCTCGTGGAGAGAAAAGTGCAGCTCTAGTGTAAAAATTGTAAAAAGATTGCACTCTTATATATAGGGCAAAGGTATTACCAATTCCTATATGGTGGAGATGATATCACTCAACACAAAGCTTTAGAGAACCACATAACCTCGAGCTAGAAAACTCGTGCAACGTACCAAATAATACATATGGTTGCGTTAAAAAATACATATGGTTGCATTCAACAAAATACATATGGCTACGTTGAAAACATATCTAACGCAGAGGTATCATACTGTTATAACACCATTCAAAAGTACCATTCAAGGGAAGCGGCTTCCTATACCAAAATCCCCAATGCCCTCTCTTTTCTGTACATCACGAGGACATGAAATTAGTAAATTACACTTTCATATGCACGCCAACCCAAGATCGCAAACCAAACCAAAAATAACTTCAGCCACACTTTCCAGCTCTTACTTTGCCTTACTTTCTTACTTTCATCGGTCTCTGGATTCTCCACGCATCAGCAGCATACCATGTCATCTCCAAAAGCAGTCAGCACATTTCCACGCATCAACAACATACCATGTCATCTCCAAAAGCAGTCAGCACATTTCCACGCATTAGCAGCATACCATGTCATCTCCACACATCAGCATAACAGCGTTCAGGTATTATAACCACAATAATATGCGTATTGTTCAGGTATTATAACCACAACAATATGAGTATAACAACGTTCAAATACCAAAACGATTTCTAATGCATAATCCAGCAATCACCAGACAGGATTTGAATGTTTAGTAGTGAGGATTCCATGCTCACCGCACCAAGCGCCTCGTCCAATCTCAGATATACAAACTGAAGACAGCATCACACGAAGAACAAGCAGAGGAATTTTTCAACCTGGAGCAGTGATTCATTCAAGTGAATGCACAGCGCTTTTGAAACGTTTATGAAACCATGACCGTTTCCATGTCAGGACAGCTTGGACAGCGCTTGCAAAGTCAGGTAGAGGAGCGTTTGCAATGTCAGGTCCAGGTCTGTATAAAAAGAATATGGCAGACGAGCAGACGAGTTACAATGAGCATAAGAGCTAAAAAATGCACTGGCTCTGATACCATGTCAGGCCATGCAGTAACTCCATTAGGCAAAAAATAATTGATTGTATTATTCCATCAGGTAGGTCCTCATTATATACATGAGGGAGAGACTGTTCAATTCGTCTCCCGATGACTGTTCATATTCCTATCTATCTATTTACAATAATTCACCCAATCACAAGGATTAGGTGTCAACAGTTTTATTGCTGTAAAATTTTCTATTTTGTTTGTTTGCCAATTGGCGCGATTTTCGAAGTGGAGTTCAAACAAGGAAATCGAGATATATTGTAATTTGTGGTTGCTGGAATATTAACTGTGTATTTTAGTTTCTCTATAAAAGCATTTTCAAAAATAAAATAAAAAAGCTTCAAAGTGTGATTCCCCAAGAGTTGTAGGGGGTTTTCTCGGGTCATATTGACCAAAAATCACTGTGTTATTTTTTGTGGCTGTCATAATTTTGCTGTGTTTTATTTTTGCAATTTCAGCAGTTGTGAAATTTCTAAATTTGTGTTTTTAGAAAATATTGTCATTTCCAGATTTTAGAATTTTTATTATACTTGGATTTAAAACTAAATGCATGGAGTGATAAGGAAAACTGATAACCAGAGTGGGGGTTGAAATTTCTTCACATATAAACAAAGTAGATCATGATGTGAAAGATTATATTATCAAGAAAATGGGTACATAACTTACATCTCTCTCTCAATGGTAATAAGTTTGCCATATCTTACTTTTTTGTATTCTTTAATTTACATCAATGTTGAATAATGCTAGTTAAAAATGTTTTAATATGTTGCTATGAAACATAATATCGACTTGTTACATCAACAATTTCTCGCACCATACACCAAGCGCACACTCTATATACAAGGAAAATAATATAACTCCATTTCATCTAAAATGTACCTAATTCATAATAAGTAACTCTTCCACTCACAACATAAATCACTAAAAATTGAGCAAGTTTGCAAACTACCTAACAAAGCATAGCATTTTTATTTTAATCTTGAACCAACAAAGTTCAAAGCTTAAGCATAACACTCATTCTCATTGTGGCTTGGTAGACCCACATCAACTGCTTACAATTCTGCAGCAATGTTTACCAGAAGACAAAAATCAGTCTCAAATAAAGCCCTTACTACTATAAAGAAACAAGTTTCTCCTTCAAATATTGAAGCTCATCTCAAAGTCAATGGGGTTATATTTTTTTTCTGGTTGCTGAACTCAAAAGTGAAAATATTGTTGAACCTACAAGGTATAGCAAAAATTTTCCCTAATGATTGAAAAATGGCTGGAAAAGTCAACCCTTAATACCATAAAGAATCAACTTTCTCCAAATATTGGAGCTCATTTCAAATATTTTCAAACCTACAAAGTATAGGAAAGGTTTTCCCTAATGATTGAAAATTGAAAAATGGCAGGAAAGGTCAACCCTTAATACTATAAAGAATCAACTTTCTCCAAATATTGGAGCTCATCTCAAAGTCAATGGGGTTAGATTTTATTTTCATTGTGGTGGACTCAAAAGTGACAATATTGTTCAAACCTACAAGGTAAAGGAAAAGTTTTCCCTAATGACTGACAAAATGCTGGAAAAAGTCAATGCTATTTGTTTTCTTCGTTAATGCATTCAAAATTGGAAATATTATTCAAATATAGAGGATGGTACAGGAAAAAATGTTCCCAATGATTAGAACAAGGCTCAAAGGCAATGTGGTTAGCTTTCTTGTTGATGCGCTCAAAATTGAAAATATCGTTAAACAAAAAGGAAGGCACAAGAAAAGTTGTCAATGATTGGCACAAAGCTTAACCCAACCGATTGAACCAAAATTAAACCAGATTTTTCTTGTTGCACACAAAACAAATTGGTTTTCTTGTTGGTGCATTCATAATTAACAATATTGTTCAAACATAAAGAAAGGTACACAAATATTTTCCCTGATAATCAGCACAACGACATGCATAATCAATTAAAGAAATTAAAATATATTCTTGAGAACCAAACCTACCAACCATTTTATGAGATTTGCACATTGTATTTTCTCAAGGGCAACATGTAGTGAATTATATCTTTCTTTCCACCCATATGAAGGAAAATCTCACGAGATCTTACTAACACTTTGTTGATGCAAAGAAAACATTGGTTTTGACCATGCAAATGCAATTCGTATCTTAGTATGATTAACCGGTCTTTCAATAATTTAAAATACGCCCAAGAGTTGTAGCATTAAAAAGATTGACAAGATAATCAATCCAATAAGCATTCGGTACTCGAATTCAAGTATCAGTCAGCTGAACCTTTCTTATCATGTTGGGACATAAAAGATACACAATGTCAGCAATATTCTTTTCCCGGACATAAAAGCAAAGAAGACAACACCAAGTACATGACACCCAAGATTTGAGATCTCACATTTGCAGAGAGATGATTATATATGTCAACACAAGCAGACGATCAAATGTTTCCATGTGCTGACCAAGTCAGCTTTGTTTAAGACCATTCGGTTTGTGAAGCTCACAGTTTATGCGAACAGGTCTGATTATTTCATTCGGAAAATCAACTTGAGGTGGCTGGTCTGTATCTATTTAAAAGCATGAAATAAAGTTGGTTGCATATCAAAGAGATACATTTACCATTTAACAATGGATGCCAATATAAAGCAAACATTAAAACTGAACGACAACGTAATTTTTTTCATCACATCAACATGAAGGAGATTGAATAAGCGATAAACAAAATTATTTCATATATATATTTTTTCATCACTCAACATGTAGGAGATTGAATAAGTTATGAACAAAAGTATTTCATATAAAATTGTAGGGAATAAAAACTGTGTCAAAAAGAATCCAGACTCACCCAAGTCTCACACAACCCCGGTGACAACATCTAACAGTTGGGCAGCTCATTCTTCCATCCAATATATGTACTAGCCCCAGCCTAAGCTGCGCCTAAATCTGAGAATAAAATTAACTTGTGCAGATCATTCTTCTATCCAATATGTGGGCTGTCCTTGGCTTAGGCTCAGCTTAGATCTGAGAATAAAATAATAATAATAAAGAGAATCGTGCATGCATGCGCAATAACTCATCTCATCTTTGAAAGGCAATGAAATCTAGACATCCACAATAGACATGTCAAACAAATTAATAATGGTGGCCATTTATTTATTCCAGTGTCTGTCATCCCTATCCAAAGATTATAAGACTACCCCATCCAAAGTTTATAAAATTACCTCGTGACATTTTTGTAAATAGCTTTCATGTGGTTTATAAAATACATAGAGAAACACCAATTAAGCGGTACAACAGCAGGTAAGCATGCTCCAAATAAAACTTACAGCAGCCTAAAAAGAAAAAAATGAAATTTTAACAGGACTGAAGGAAGTTTACACAGTGCCTATCTGGAACCTGATCAAGTATCAATTTACTATCATTAATCTCTCTGACAAACCTCCTAATAAATTGATGGATCCGTTAATTCTTTTTCATCTCTGAACAATGCTAACAGTCAAATCATATGTCCATCTCTTATGTCTACAGCTAGAATCCCACAGCTGAAATAAGTGTAACCCCTTCGAAGGATTGAGAAGGAAGTTTGTCAATGTTTAACATTAGCACATGGCCATTCCTCAGAAAATCAACAAAAACATGTCAAACAAAATTTAACTCACTTCGCGCACAATAAAAGACTATTATCACAATTGGGACCAACATGTCACAGACCTACAGCATTTCACTATACTCCGTACTCACTATACAGAATAGACTGTGTACTTACGATACTGAGGGTCAACAAGTAATTTAGCACAAAAGCTTACCAATCTGTACCATTCATAGCTATAACTGACAACCAATTACTGCAGCAAGGAAAATTAATTATTGCTTTAGAAAAACGAAAACTTGAATCTGTTGGTCAGAGCTATCCAGTAAATAAAGTGTGAGTGTTTGTTAATAGGCCTGCAACTAATCTTTCTTGATCAGTATTTTAAATGGTCAGTTGCAGATACAGTGCTTCCCTTGTGATAGAACCACAACATAAATACTGTCATGTACACAATTTGTACAATGCCACCTCCACACGTTTTCCCATGGATATACGATATGCTGAATTCACAGCGCATCAAGTTGACACAACCATGGCACCCACACACTGAATGCTCATGGCAAGCACTTTAAATCTTCATTCACCTCCTGTCGAAAGAGAAGTCAAGAATGCAGTCCTTCGATATTTCCTCCATACCTCCAAAGTGATTAAAGAATATAAAAAGCAGAAATCAATCATCCCAGGCATTATCTGCAGCACCTTCTTGCTTGAGATTTGCCTGTGCCAACATGTACTTATATTTGTCTTCAACACGAATGGTGGTGGATCCAAGGACACCTGTTCCAGTAGGAGCTAGTCTTCCTTCCCGAAACGCTGCTGCCTGTTCCCTCTCCTTTCTCCTTGCAGCCTAAGCAATTTTTTCAAGGAAAAGGATTTATTATGCTCTTTCAAAAAGTATAATTATTGTCTAAGCAGGAGGAAATCAAAAATAAAAAACATGGAAAGAAAAACCACAATCGCCAAATATGCAACAAAAAGCAAAGATACTAAAAAGAAAAGCTACGCCAAATGCTCAATGATCTAAGAAAGAAAGAAAACCACAAATAGCCATATCATTTCAAAGGCACAAATATTTATTCTAAATTATGAATAATTTTCATAAGCTAACAATTCAGTTCAGTATTTAGTGGAAAACAGACCTTTCCAGTTGCAAATGCCATGGTGTTTCCAGCTTCTGCATCTGCTATTGCCTTCCGAATATGAGCAACCAGGAACTGTAACATTCATTTCATTATTAAAAGGTAGAAAGGTAACTGGGAAATTTCGAAGCCAAAGAATTGAAAAAGCAGTTAGAATCAAAACACCTGCATGTCTTTGTCAAGAGAGAGCAACAAAGAATTATACCATATCCCGCTCTGTGTAAAAGGAAGTTGCTCGGCCACTGGTCCCTGCACGGCCCGTTCTTCCAATACGATGCACATAATCCTCCATAGCCTGTCATGTTGGTTAAAAAAATTGAAGTGCGTAAAACTCAATGTGTACAAACAAAATAATTTCCAGATGCCCCCATTACTTCATATAAAGAAATCCTACTAGATGGGACTATAACAAACCTTGGGAAGATCAAGGTTAACAACATGGGAAACACCAGTCACATCCAAACCTCGAGAGGCCACATCTGTAGCAACCTACGAATTTTATAATAATTAAATAAACATGGAAATTAGTATTTGTTATTGAGCACCCCCAACAAGAGAAAAGTCTGTTGGAAAAGATAAGAAACAAAGATTCAATCATCTATACCATTAAACAGCAAAACAGCAAGCTTAACCTCACCAGAATATTAGTGGAGCCACTACGAAACTCACGTAAAGCAGCTTCTCTTTCCACTTGACTTCGACCACCATGCAGTGCAACTGCATGGAGACCTTGTGCAACTAATGCATCTGAAACTTCGTCACACCTTGTCTACAGTCAGATCCAATAAATTAAAATCCATAAAGGGCAAATAAATAGAAGCAAACTGTATGAGAAAATAATCCCAGTAGATCCAAAGTAACAAATAACAATGTCTGATGTTATCTGTCCAAGCATTGGAAAAACAATAACAAATACCTTTCGTTCAACAAAAACAATGGTCAGAGGAAGAGGTTGTCCAGACTTCTCTGCTTGGGATGATTCCTCCACAAGTAAAGCCAAGAGACGATCAGTCTGATCACAGGGAAAAGAAAAAACGAGAAGGTTATCCATGAAACCATTGATCTCTATGCTAAGGCAAAAGGAAAAGAAAAAAAAAAAAAAAAATCCAAAACCAAGAATGAATGTACTCATTTGTACTTGAATTTACATATACTATATGATCATCCTAGCAAATTATATTCCATCTGCTCTGCCAGATACATTTCTCCAATGGTGTGCCCCTTTCAGGGATTTACAGAAAAGAACTCAAAACTAGACAGAAAATTATATCTTTATGTTAGAGCATTTCTCCAGTAACATGTGCATTTCTGGGCTTTCGAGACAACACCTCAAAAGTATACAGCACTTTCTCCTTCTTTCCCTGTACTAATATAAGTTTAGCTGGCTCTTCTATTTCTTTCTCTTTTCCTTTATTGTTTTATAAATATATGCAGCACAGATATATGTCTCTTGACTGATAAAATAAACACTCCCTCTTCACTGGTTGTACCTGACATGTTCGTTTGTCCTTAGTCCTGTTACCCTCCGTAGCAAGTTTAAGGTCCAGTGAGGCACAGCACAGTCATACTGATCTATTTCCAGATGCTTCGTGGCATAACCGTCAATCAGATGACCTTTTATATTCAGTTGCGCCTCAGTTTCCGGGCAACTGATATTTTTGGGAGGTCCGCTTTTTCAATATTTGGACCATCAGGGGCCCACACATTAGATTTGACTACTACTTGATTTTGTTGAAAAAGCAAGTCCAATAAAACCATTTTCACTCAGATTATAGCAATTATGCTATGGTTGTTGGAGAAGAACACCTTAAAGTTGTTTGGTAGTTGTTGAGACCATTGGACCATTGACATGAGTTAATAACTTTTTCCATACCCAGCCATGCTCTAACAGCTTAAACTAGTTTTATGAGTAGTGTGAAGTATATATATAGTCCTTTCCGTTTAAAGGAAAATCTCCTTACCCGTGTCACACTCAGGAAAACATTATATTGTTAAACAATTTGGGGATATGCAATCAAAGACAGCCATGTGGGATGCTCCTAACAACAAATTTAGAAGAATAAATTCGAAATGCCTTAGCTGTGGACATGAAGAGAATTTGTATCATGATTCACTCTGTCATGGAGGAAAAGACAGGAAAGAATAGTAAAAGGAAGATACCAATGAAGATTGTAGAATGCTAGTCATCCCCAAATGCACATATTCCACAGGGGGTTGAACTGTTTGAAGATGGAATGATGAAGGGTGATCTGCTTGGAAAAGAGTGGCATTTATAGTTAATCAACTTCAACATCCTAATCTTGCCTTCAATTTTCCTTAAAGATATAAGACCAAAAAAAAGCCAGATATTGAGTATATAAATAAAGGATACTTTGTGCTTTGGAGAAAGAGCATTTAAGGCTGTTTCTTTTCATGGAAAAGGAAATAAAACAGCAACAATTTTCAGCCTTGATACCCTTGGAAACAGCAGCCATATTGGGGGATAACTTGACTTGAGTAAACGCCATTTGGAATAAAGTAAAAGCCAATTCAAGCAGCGGAGAAACACCTTTCTACAAGGCAAGAAAGAGGTCGACTGGGTCAGGACAGCAAGGAAAGACAGCACTGACACTAAGTGAAATATATCCAAAGGCAAGAAAGTGTTGATTTTTCAGCTGCAATAGATACAAGCACAAATTTCTGGAATACTGATAATTATTTCTAATGATATATATCTTTTAACAATTCTAGTTTATCATTAAGCAATTACACTTCAGAAATTCAACCATAAAATCAAAAGGATAGTAGAGATCACAATGCACAAAGAAAGCACAAAATTTACCCTGGGAAAACCCACTTGAAGGAAACACCCAACCACCTTTACCTTAGATAAACTCTTCAGTTCAACAAGAGATACATCTAATGCTGCTAGTCAACTATGAGATCAAATTGATCAACAAGCTATGGTCAAGCAGTGCTCTAGTCAAGTCAAGTCAAGTCAAACTTCTGCCCTTCAAACTTTCGCCCTCTCTGATCTGCCCTAGGCTGAATTTTGGCCTCCAGAATATGCCCATAAAATTCGGTCTGCCTAGAATTTCGGTCTGCCCAGAAACTACCCAAAAATTCACACATGTGAGTTCGAGAGAGAGAGAGATGCTAGAGATGAATTTGTCCTTCTTGTCCTCCTCCACTTGGATGCCCAGAAACTGGCTTTCTTGTGTGAGATCGAACAGTGCTCTTGTGGAGGTTAAATGCCTTTTTATAGTGTTTTGTCTTCACTAATGGGTGTCTCTTCACTGGAGCCGACTTGACTAGTTTGGAGCCAAAAATTCAAAATTCAAATTTCAATATTTTCTCTTTTAGATCCGCGACATGAAGAACATGTCTTATAATAATTCCTTCAATGGCTAATCAATAAAAATGACATGAAGAGCATGTCTTACATTTACATTATACATTATAGGGGCTAAAATATAAATTATGAATGCCAACCATAGCTACAAAATTCAACACCCCCTCTTAGCTAGGGAGGTATTAATAATGACTAGACAGAGGTTCTTCATGTTGACAAAATTATCTAAGGTTACATCAAATCATAAATGTATCATCAGCATTTAGCTAGCATAATTCTGGCCAAACATCTTTGACACACGGTAAATCAACACCATCAATAGTCTACCATAATTTTGGTCGGTACCTTTGACACATGGTGTATTCTCACCATAATTTTGGTCGATACTCCCAACATATGGTACATTATTAGCATCAACTAGTCACTATAATTCTGGTCTATTTGACACATGGTATACATACTAGTCTTGGTTCACCATCATTCTGGTCAATACCTAACAAATGGTGAATCCCCAAAGGCCACACTCTATCTAAGTAATTTTGGGCCTGATGCTAAATGATCTTGATGCTGAAAGGCCACACTCTATTTAAGTAATTATGGGCCTCAAGCACCATTCTTCCTAATTCTGGTCAATATACTTGACACAAGAAGAATGATTGTCCTTTGCGGGACCATTCTCCCTAATTTTGGTCATTTATGACACAGGAAGAATGTCAGTCCACGATGCTCTCTCTCTCAATGTGAGAGTCATTCTCAACAAGTCCAAGTGTGTCCCTGAAGTATACAAACTTCACTCTAAACAAAAGGCTTTGTAATAATATCAGCACTCTACTAATCAATAGAGACATACTAGAGCTTCACTGCTCCCTTCTGCACCATGTCATGAATGAAGTGGTACTTGATCTCAATGTTCTTCGACCTATCATCGAAAAATGGATTCTCTGTCAGCTTCACACATCTTTGATTGTCACAATATATCATAGTCAACTCTAGCACATGATCAAACAATCCTATGGGTAACTTCTGAAGCCACACTGCTTCACAACTCACTAAGTTGGATGCAATATATTCTGCCTAGATAGGACTAAGTGCAACAAATGCCTACTTCCTACTCATCTACGAAATCATAACGGAGCCCAAACTGAAGCAACCTTCGAATGTACTCTTTCTATCTTCAGCACTCCCTGCCCAAGCTGCATGTATATAGCCTTGCAGTTGTATATCACCATTTGAGACATATCTCAAACCATAATCAATCATACCATGCAAATATCTCAATATGTGCTTTGTTGCAATCCAATGATCATGTCTTGGTTCCACCTGGAACTAGATCAATGTGTTCACTGCAAAGCAAATGACTAGCCTGGTATTAATTAAATACATCAATGAGCCAATCAACTTTCGGTACATGGATGGATCTACCAAATCTGACTCATTCGTTGAGCTTTCTTAGATTTGTCACCATGGGAGTCGACATTGATTTACAATCCATCATTTCAAACTTCTACAAGCTCTTGATAATATATTTTCCTTGACCAAGAAAGACTTCACCAAGCTTCTACCACATTTCTAGCCCCAAATAGTAGTGCATCAACCCAAGATCCTTCATATCGAATTCAGAAGCTAACTCCTTACGCCAAATAATGAGATGCTCCACACCTCTCAGAAATAGGTCATCAACATACAATAGTTGGATCACAAGTTCATTCTTCTCAACCTTGAAGTACAAGTTTGGATCAGCATCACTTTTGGAGAAGCAAAGTCTTGTCAGATAACTCTTGATTTGAGAGTATCCAGCTCTAGGTGTTTGCTTAAGTCCACACAAGGCTTTCTTCAATCTGCAAACGTGAGACTCTCTTCCATGAACCTCAAAACCTTGAGGTTGCTCTATGTACACTTCCTCCTCAATCACATCATTGAGGAAAGCAGTCTTTACATCCATTCCACGTAAGTTCCAACCCATAGAAGAAGCAATAGAAATAATAGATCTAATAGTAGTCTACCTAGCAACCATGCAAAGGTCTCATCATAGTCCTCTCCCTTTTTCTGGAAGAACCCTCTAGCCATAAATCTTGCGTTGAATTTGTCAATACTACCATCCACTACATACTTGATCTTGTATACCGATTTGGAGGTTACAATAGACTTTCCTTCAGGTATTGGCACAATTTCCCATACATCATTCTTCATAATCAATTGGTATTTTCCAACATCGCATCCTTCCAAACTTGTTGGCTAGTTGCTTCTTCATAGGTGATAGGTTCAAAATCAATAAGTTTGGTCATCAAAGCTGTGTAACCAGAATACCTCTTTGGTCTCTTACTTTCTCTGAAAGTGTCACGTGGTGTTGCATGCCCTTCTTCCTACAAAGTGGATCTAAGCCATGTTGGCCTCTTCCTAATTTCGGGGACAACAACTAGGTCCATTGGATTGCTAGGCCTTTTTATCTCTTCTAAATGATCAATAGGATGTTTTGAATGGGACCTGAGTCTTCCTCCTTGGGAGCTTCATGTTTTTCGTCCTCATCCGAGTCCATGGAAACTTTTTAGATTTCCAATAGGCCACATCCTCATAAAAGATCACACCCCTACTAACCTCAAATTGTTTGTCTTGAAACATAGATTCTATATACCTTTGATGACTCATTATATCCAAAAAATATTCCTTTCTTTCCAATGGGCTCTAACTTCTTTCTCTTATCTTTAGGTACATTAATATAAACAGGACAACCAAATATTCTCAAATGACCAACCAAATAAACACTTCTTCAATAGTCTTGTCTTCCAAAATTCGATGAGGGCTTCTATTTTGAATGTATTTAACTGTCATAGATGCACCACTCCATAGAAACATAGGTAAGTCTTGGTCGTGCATCATTGCCTTACAAATTCTTCGATGGTTTCGTTCTTTCTTTCAGCAACTCCATTTTGTTGTGGATTGTAAGGGAATATCAACTCCCTCTTAACCTCAACTTCTTTACAAAAGGAAATGAGCTCCTTGGAGTTATATTCTCCTCCATTATCAAATCTCAAGATCTTGATCTTCTTTCCCTTCAAGTCTTCTACTTCAACCTTAGATTCCTGGAACCTGTCAAAGACTTCATCCTTCGTCTTCATGAAGTAAATCCACATCTTGCGAGAAAAATCATCAATAAAGATTGCATAATATAAAGAACCTCCAAGAGATTTAGCCAGCATCGGACCACATACATCAGAATGGACTAGATCTAGAATTTCCTTAGATCTACTTTCACTGCTTGGAAAAGTTTCCTTGACATTTTTCCCAAGTGCACATCATTTACAACCTTCTTCATGTTCTACTTGCAAATCTGGAACACCTGAAACCATTTGTTTTAAAGCGAGAAAAGCTCTATAGTGAAGATGTGCATATCTCCTATGCCAAAGCTCACATGAATTAATATCATTATGTACAAGAGCTTGAGTAGGTTGTTTCAAAAGTCTATACAACCTTCCTTCATGATCTCCAATTACTCTAGCAAAATCTATACTGAAGCCTTTGGGCCAAACAAGAACTTTTCCATCAACAAATGCTACTCCATCTCCATTATCTTCCAAGCATGAAATAGAAACCAAATTCTTTTTCAAACTTAGTACATAAAATATGTTGCTAAGACGAACATTTTCACCTAATTCCAGCTCAATAGAAGTCTTTCCAATGCCTTTTACTGCATAATTGTTTTTGTCTCCAAGTTCTACCTTTTGAGATAGTCTTCTTTCCATTAGGCTTGCAAGGTTGTCATGATCTCCCGTCATGTGCCTTGAGGCAGGACTATCTACCAGCCACAAATCACTGCTATTTGTAATAGAACCTATAAGGACAAAGAAATAAAAGAAATCTTTAGTACCTAGATCTTCAGTCTTAAGTTTCTTAGGAAGTTCATCCATGTCTGTTGTGGAAGCATGTTCCTTTCCCTTTCTTTCTTCTATTATTTAATCGTTCAAGGCAATTGCTTCCACAATGACCAAGTCTATGAAAATCATAGCATTAAACTTTTGACATGTCTCTCTTTCCTTGAGGAGCAGATCTTCTTCCTTCAGGGTTTCTTCCCTCATTTCTTTTTTAGAATCCAAACTTCTTTCTTCCTCTAGCCTTCTTGAAACGTGTTGCACATGCTTGAGACTCACCTTCGTCAAATCTCTAAATCTTTCCTTTGGACATGAGCCTTGATTCTTCTTGAGTACATGCAGACCATAGTTCATCAAACTTTGGAACTTCTTTTCTGGCGCATATACCTTATGCAAATGAATCCCATGATTCAGGGAAACCATTAAGTGTTGTAGTCACTAGTTCATTTTCATAAATGATTTCATCAATTGCTTGAAGTTGATCTCTTAATTGAAATATTCTCATGAAATGTGAAGCTATAGTGTCATTACTTATCATTCTAACATCACGAAGCTCATTCTTCGAACTCATTGCTTGACCAATATTATTAATAGTGTATAATCCAATTAGGGCATCATACATCTTCTTTGAAGAGTCAAGATTTGCTGCATATGGGATCAAATGATCTCTAATGGAATCTATAATGATACTTCTAGCTGTAATATCATCTTTCTCAAAATTTATTTTTTCTTCATCTTTTTCAGGTTCAGTGACCTTGCCCATCACAATACCTAAGAGTTCATTCTTTGCAAGAAGGAGATCATTACTTGTTTTCCAAGCCCTAAAGTTTGTAGCTCCCTCTAATTTGTTTTTTGCCTTCATATAGGAACCTATAGCCATAGACAAGGAGATAGATCTTAGATGAGGTCTTCTTTAATGCTCTTTGCTTTACTAAAGCTTTCTAAGGGTGATCTCAATGTCCTATCCGTCACCAAAGCTCTGCAACCATGTTGATTTTTCGAGTGCAGTAGATACAAGCACAAATTTCTGAAATATTGATAATTACTTCAAATGATATACATCTTTTAGCAATTTCAGTTTATCATTAAGCAATTACACTTCAGAAATTCAACCATAAACCATAAGGACAATAGAGATCACAATCAACAAAGAGAGTACAAGATTTACCTTGGGAAAACCCAACAATCTTTTCCTTAGAGAAATTCTTTAGTTCAACAAGAGATACGTCTAATGTTTCTAGTCAACTATGAGATCAAACTAATCAACAAGTTATGCTCAAATCCGGTCAAGCAAACCTCTAATCACGTCAATTCAAGTCAAACTTCTACCCTTCAAACTTCGACCCTCTCTAATCTACTCTAGGTTGAATTTTGATATCCGTAATATGCCCAAAAAACTCAGCCTGCCCAAAATGTGCTACCCAAAAACTGCTCAAAAATTCACACGTGCGAGTTCAAGAGAGAGACAAAGATAAAGGCAAGAGATGAATTTGTCCTTCTTGTCCTTCTCCTCTGCATGGATGCCCAGAATTTGTCTTTGCGTGCAATCGAATGGTGTTTTGTGGAGGACGTCGAATGCCTTTTTATAGTGTTTTGTCTTTGCAAATGGGTGTCTCTTCACTAAAGCCAACTTGACTTGGGAGGGTTGACTTGACTAGTTTGAATCCAAAAATTCAAAATTCAAATTTCGAAATTTTATCTTTAAGATCTAACATGAAGAACATGTCTTATAACAATTCTTTCAAGGGCTAATAAAAAAAAATGACATGAAGAACATGTCTTACATTTACATTATACATTACAAGGGCTAAAATATAAATTATGAAGACCAACTGTAGCTACAAAATGCAACAGAAGCGTCACACCCATTAGGCATGGATGGCCTTTTCCATTTGGGATGTTTTCTTTCTTTTGTTTCTCAACAATGAAGATGAGTTTTCTATATATTTAGATCCTAAAGTATTTCAGGGGTTGGGCAACTTTTCTCGAATGTTTTGGTAGCAACAAAGATCACACTTTTCTATGTTCTCATCTCTTAGACCACTACCTCCACTGCAAGTGAATGAATTCCTGGCAGCCTATCACTCACTGCTCACTATGGTGCAACCAATTTCTTGAATAATATGTGATTTTATTCAATTATGTTGAATTCTAACTCTTTGAATGTATTGGAGGCCATTGAATAAATTTATATGTAGTGTGATGGTATATTGAAGTGCACTTGTGATGAATTATTTCACTTTAGGCGCACATTCGTTTCTTGCATCAAGTTTAATTTCATAGCCACTATTACTTTTAGAAATCTGATTTCAACCATTACAAATTTCATTTCAAGAATTATTTCACTTTTGATTATTCCATGGACAACCCCCTGCCTATATCCCATCCCCTCCCAACTTATGCCACCTCTTCTAGGAATTGGCGATCAAGAGAGCAAACAAAGCTCTGAGTACCAACAGAGAAGTCGATGAGGATGGGTTTAAGGCCGAATTCCTAAAGCATGGCATCTAGTTGTTTGAGTCATATATTGCAAATATTTTTAACCATGTGCTTTGTTCAGGCTTCTACTCCTCCTAGACAATACACATCATCTATCTTATTCACAAATTTGGGTGCAGTGTTGACCTAAATAAGTACAAAACTATCATGGTGGGCCACACATTCACCAAGCTTTATGCCATAGTTCTACACCAATGGCTTTCTGAGGAATTGGAGAATCAACAGCTCAGAGCTAGAGGACAAGCAAGCTTCCACCTAGACTACCAAACGATTGATCACATCTTCACCCTCAAATCCATCATTGAGGAATGTCATCCTCTTCACAGGTTTACAATTGCTTTGTTGATTTTTGAAAAGCTTTTGACATGGTCTCAAGGGAGGCACTATTCCAAAGGCTCCGCAACATAGACATATCAGATATCCTCTTCACTATTATCATGTGACTCTATGAGTCAATGACGGGGGGTCTCAAGATGGCCCACAATCTTTCAGACTTCATTTAGAGTACCCTTGGGGTGAAGTAAAGGTGTCCCCTCTATCTGGCTCTTTGGGATTTATATTGATAAGCTCGAGACTTTCCTCCATGAGCACATAGAGGAAGGTGATGGTTGCCTAAGCTACATCTCCCTAGCCCTCATCAAGCGACAGTGCTTCCAAGCACATTTTGAGGACATCTCATCCAAGCTTCACCTCATGGAGGCCATCATCGAACCCACGGTACTCTATGGTTCCGAGATTTGGGGACCCATTTTACTATAGTCAAATTGGACTACAATGCAAAGTCCAAACCCTACTTCTTCGACATATCATCCATTGTAGACGCATAGTTTCGTTTTCCATTATTCAGGCAAAGTCTGAGGTGCACCCATTTCGCCTTGAGGTCCTTTTCTATTTGGTCTCTTTCCTCCATAGGGTCAGGGATTATAGAGACTCTACTACCGGGAGAGAGAAATACCCCTATCTTGAACTTTGCTCTTCAAAGGCCATTGCTTCGAAAACCCCCTCAAGTAATGCTCATGGATAGTTTGCAAAGACATCCCGGCTCCTTCAATCAATGACCATCTCCCTAGAGTGCCTTCCTCCATTTAGTTTCTCCCTTGACAGACCAACACATCTCATACTAACTCGGCAAAAACTAAATCGGGCCATTAGAGAGGATATCTACAAATTATGCCTTAAGTTCACTTGCACATCCCCCTTAGTGAGCCTTGGCCCAAAAATGTCTTCCTACTTAGAACATATTTTGGAGCTATAGGATGGCCTCATCGTTTGACCCCCTTATACTCGTAGACATTAGATGAACTCACTCAGAATCCCACAGGGGTAACTTTGAGTTGGATCCCATCAACTGCGAGTGGGGAGTCGAGACAGATCACCATATACCACAATTTGATAGGGTCTGCCAATTGTACCACCTATAGGAGACAAAGATCAAGATGCACCTCATTTTTCAATGCCCCATATACTATAAGATCAAAGGAAGATATCCATTTCATTAGAGAATCCAAAGGATCCCTCTCTACCTTCTTTCAATATCCTGACCAGAGATACCTAGCCCTTTTCATCAAGGAGATATTTAGGAATGTTGCATTAATCGTTATCGGGATAATATCGGCACGAGGAAAAAATCGGAAAAAATCATAATTATCGGGAAATAATCGGAAATAATTGGGAAAAAAACGTTTGGTACAAAAATATTCATTTTTTTCCAATTTTTTTAATATCTAAACCATCTACAACATAAAATAAATACATTGACACATAAATATGATAAAAGAACTAATATATAAGATGTTTAATATCATTTCTAGTGCTAAACTCACACATAACATTGAATCATGTCCTAAATAGTAAGTCCTGACTCCAGAGTCCCAACTCAGCCTCAAAATATCAACAAAAAATATAATAATGTATCTCATCATGTCATAATGTCATATACAATAAAATGAAGAAAATAACTAGTCTAATTCTATTGATTTCCTCTGCCCCTCTTGCGAGAAAATGACATAGCTTTCCCTTTCCCTCTAGATGTAGATGCTGGTGCTGGTGGAGTTGGCAGGGGAGTCTACTATGCTCTAGAAGCTGAAGAACTAGAAATAGGAGCTATAGGAGGTAGACCACGTCCTCTACTGGTGGCAGGGGTAGCCCGGGTAGGTGGTGTCACCTGGAAACATTACAATCTCCCAATCCTGAAACACTGATAAGTCTGCTGGATTTTGAATGAAATCTAAAATTCTACTTTCTCCATATGAAATCCAATGAGGCTGAAACCACTCTCAAACATCCCGAGTCATTTCATGGTAATGTTAAAAATTTAAGTAAAAGGATGAAAATGAAGATTAACGAGAATGTCACTTTTACTTTAAGAATTTAACATTACCATGAATAGCATATCAATACTAGGGCCTAGACTTGATCATTACGCTGCCCCACTCAAAAATTATTTGTTTCTTTAAAAAAAATTGCATTTCAAACATTTAGCATCCCTTAAAAAACCAAAAAAAACATTATAAAACCTCGCTACCGGAGACCCCCACGATAATTTCGATTGTTATCACGATAAATTTGAATTTATTGCGATAATTTCATAAAATCGTGCAAAAAAAATTACTCGCGATAAATTCGTATAAAAATAGCGATAAAATCGTTTTATTGAAAAAATCGCAATAAAATGATAAAATCGCGATTTTATTACAATTTTCACAACACTGATATTGAGACACAAATCTCAAATCTTACATACCCTTCCTCATTCCAGGGCAATTCAAACATTCACATCATACTTTCAGGTTGACCTCGTTGATCAAAGCAACAAGCAAAAAGGTAAGTTCCAAAGAATTACATACATTAGAGTTGTGGGACCTCAGATCATCCCTCAGGAACCCCCCCCCCCAACCCATTTGGGCGGCCAACTAGTATTCTCGAGACTTTTGTGGAGGTGTCGAACATCACATTAATTCACTCACACCCAAAGTGTCAAAGGGTTTAGTACTAGACAATTCCCTAACAACCCCCCCTAATTAGGTTCCTTTCTAGCCTCAACAAAGCAACCAACAACTTACCCAAAGCTTCTTTCCTTTGACTTTAGATGTTAGGAGTATCTCTCGCTCCCATATCCATCGTGGTATCATTCAGCCATACTCCTTGCTAGATCTAGTGGACTCTGATAACAAGCCAATGCAACTGCCACCCTCCTTGTCATCGGCTATCATACTCGGCCATTCTTGAAATCATCAACCCCCAACCCTGGACTTATTCACTTAGCCTTCTACATGATCTAGTTATATACATGTTTATGAGACTCTGATTATTGTATTGTTTTTTAACTTCATTTCATTTTATCATAGATTTAGTTTTGGCATTTTCTAGGAGTTGCGTTTGCACACCCACATTGTATTCATACTAGTTGTATCCTTCAATCCCATTGACCTATTTATGGTCATTCATTAGACATTAATAAAACTATCTTATCTTCTTATTGCTCATTGAAAACTCAAAAGTGAAACTCTGTTGTATGCTAATTAAATTGAAGTTTTACATAGGAATATTAAGTGGATAACACATCATCTATGGACACCCCTCTCATACTAGAAAACACTAGTCCGAATAAAATGACTTTCAATTGTGATACGATTCACTTCGTTATGGTTAGAGTTTTTGCATGCCTTGACTCCTTAGTAGGGTTAAGTTTTGGACCCTATAGAATCTTTCTAAAAGTCCACAAATGACCAACTTCACGTGTGAGTAATGAAAGCCAACATGTCATCCCCTCAATATAGTGTTGATCAACTAAACAAGTCAACTTGCAAGAGGCATAACATCCACATACAAACTCTTATTGAGGTGTTCTTCACCTTGTTGGAAAGCTCTCGATCCGTAGAACAATGTCGAGAGGCGAGGAACTTCGTTTTGCAAAGGACTGGGAGTGAGGGTTACTTTTGGGAGGCTATTTTGTTTCTTTTTTTGGCAATCTTCCACTAAGTTTCAACAATGAAAGCATGAAATAAATATTCACATTGCCATGTAGGTTGTACCAATCACAATTGTTTGTGTTGTTTTTTCACTTTTTAACACCATTGGACAAAAAGCATAGGGGTTGTCTAGACCCCATCTTAACACCCAAGTGTCCCCCATAGAAGGCAAATCTGACACATCCCGTCATATCTTTCTCATTATTCACTAAAGGGGCAGGGTGGGGAAACGTCCCACACTAAGCTTCCCCATCATGGAATCGTGGGAAACATGGGAGGCATGTCCCCATGACACAATAACACCACTAGAGGAACCAGTTGAAGTTGAACTAACTGTATGGTTTAGCTGGTTCAATTATGGTTTGGGATAGGTTCCCAAAAAAATCAAACCAATCCAAACTAGCCAATTTTGCTAGCTCCGGCAATTTTCAGGAAGAATGAAGAAACACCCCACAACTAAAGCTACAACATAGCAAGACATTAACCAACCCAAAGTCTCAAAACAAGCAAAAACCAATTCCTTTCATCCAAAAAGGATAAGAGTAAGTGATAACATGTACCAAGAAACATTAATCTTGACAATCGTCCCAACAAAAGCAAAAGAAGAATAGTTAGAGAAGCAATAATAGATTCCCAATTTATCTATAGAAATCCCATAGAAGGGCAAATTACTAGTTGTGGATGCCATACAGGATAGTTGACATTTCCTACAGATTCAAATTTGTAAGACTAAATCTACTTCACATCTGCACTCAATGCATGATTTTTATTGCAATTGCCTTAACAAAATTCTTAAGAAATAAAAAATGTTTGTTTTTTCCTAGTGTTCAAATCACATTGGTTAATGTGCTCTCTTTACTATACCAATTACCTCTATGATTTGTCTTTCTTTCAATTGCTCACCTAACATTGGGGAAAACATATATAAATGCAATGGGGAAAACAAGCATCCTAGATAAAAGATATCCAATGACACCATAACCTACCAGACACAACCATTCCTGAAAATTTGGGCAACCTTGGAGTCACGTACAGAAGTGTAAGGGGAAAATAGATATAAATGTATGGGCAAAATCAAAGTTAAAAGAACCATGCATTCAATCATAATTTGTTGAAGAATCTAGTATGGGTGTGGCATCCATCCCAAAATTACTTATCGAAGAATTCAGAACCCTAACCCTAATTTTCAGTTTATAAAATAATAAAATGCTAGAGTTTAACTATTGAACTTTCCATTATAGGATAGGACTTTGGAAAGTTCATACATCCAATATTTGTCCCCATAAAATATAGAGTTGATTTGCTCCTCTTTCGGATTCAAAGACTATCCAGTAGCTTCTTGAATATCAAGGCTATTGAACCTTCACATTTATTGTCTCTAAGTCACTAGCTACTTTGGAACACTGATATGGAAAGGTGTTACATCCTAAAAGAATCAATATTGAAAAGGATATAATTGCTTGAAGCAATTTAAAGAAAAGCAGAAAAATAGGTTGAGGAAATTTGTATGGTTATAAGAATGAAATAGTGTGCCCTAGTCTAAAATGGGGGACCTCATCTACATGTGTTTTCCCTCGAAATTAAAAACAACAAGTAAAAAGATAGTAGTGGTTAAAATAGGCACTAAACTATAAAAGATCAAACAAGAACCAGGGAAGTTGCATGCTTGTTGTAGCCAGCATGCATGCACCTCACTAACATACCATTCTAATGTAACACTTTATCCCAATTCTATCAATGTAATGCACAAGAAATGATGTCGTGGGTATTGTTGAAGTGTGTTCCTAAAGGGAAAATAGCTTCCAAGCCACTAGGTAACTCTTTAACACTCCCCCTTTGTGAATAAGGTGATTTGCACCAAGCCCAATCATTCCCTCACATCTCAAAACTATAAATTAGCCAAAGGCTTCGTCAAAATATTTGGCACTTGCAAAATTGAAGGAACATATTCAAGGAACACTGCTCCAAGTCATGTCTGAACAGTGCCTCTAAGAAAATGATACCAAATAAAGATGTTCTTGTAATGATCATGAAACACTAGATTCTCACTAAACCTGATGCATCTCTAATTATCGCAATACACTATAGTGTGCTAGAAAATCAAAAACGCATAAATATTTTCTTATATTGATAATTACTTGTGATATTCTTGTAGTCTTATTAACTTCTCTTTATGTTCTTCTTTTATCATTTTTTCATCAAGCAGTCATCAAATCAAAACATGAAGATCAATGACACAAGATGTAGGCACTCAGCAAGGGCTAAAACCCCTCTATAAGGGCAAACCAAGTCAAACTCTTCCACTAGCAAATTCAAAGTGAGATAGACCAAGACCTTAGACTTGACCAAAAGACCTTCCTCACTCAACCAAGTAATCCCTCTAACTATCCTTCCAAACTTCAAAGATCAACTGCAACAATATTGCATCAACACTACATCAAAACAGAATTTTGGCCCTACTGCTTCAAAATTTCAGCCCAGCCTTAGTCCTACAATTTCGGCCCTCCCACAACTTTAGCTCCTTCGCATGTGTGAGACAAAGAGAAAACTCAATTTATTTTTACTTGACAAAGACTTCCTTGAATTTTGCACCCTTTTATTGCTACTAGCTACCATAGATTGAACTTCTTGATTGGTGCTCCAAATGAGGTTGAATAACTACAATATTTAGGGAATCTATTAGGTCAAATTCCCTTGATAAGGCCAACTTTTCCAAGTTTAGGCCGACTTGGTGGAGGAGACCTAAATGACCTAATTTACAATAAAATAAATTTATATCTTCACTCAAGAAGCCCAAGAAGGGTTTATTACATTATGACAAGGGCAAGGACTCTTGACACAAACCCTTAAAGCCTACAATGGAAGCTTTGACATATTAACCATTGACCCAAGCATGAAACCCATGCTTTAATAAGTCAATTTATTTTTACAATAATTTTTTTCTTTCTTTTGACAAATACATGACTCAAACACAATTATGAACACTAACACTAGTTACATTCTTCAACACTCCCTCTTAACTAGGGAGGTATTCATAATTACATATATACAGAGGTGAACATGGAAGATCTCAAAATGATATGCTCTATGAAGAATTAAAGCATAGGCAGTGCTACAGATTAGATACCTGACCAGGGTATTCTAATCGGATGGGACTAAGGTGTACTCAAGCTTTAGCCACTCTAGGTACCATTAGGTTTTTAAGCTCTAACACCAACCCAGGGATCTAGGTGTGTATCCAAAGTTAGAGCTCCATGACCAACGCTACCCTCCCTACTTCGGGATCTAGACATCAACACATAGGTCGGCCAGATGTCCTCCCAAGCATCTTGTTGCCACAAGATGTTTTATCTCTCCTAATCAAATATATCCACCAATCCAAGCATGCTTTAAACATTCAACCCTTTTATGGAGAGATCTGGCACAATCACAACCCCAACCAGTAATAACCCTTCAAAGGTATACAAGTAAACACAAACCTTCGAGGTCCTCAATCATCTTGATGCTACTCATATTAACATCAAGTTATCTAGATACAACTTGTCGGAAGATTTCTTCTTTCACTTCTACAATAGCACCAAATATAGCCTTAGTACTTCTCAAGTCTTTTGTTAGAAACTTCATGAATTATGGACATCTGTCTGAAGTACTTTTATTCATTCATTTCTTTGAGGTATTTTCTATGACTGTCACCATATGCCCTCCCTCTCAACTGGAGAGAGATGCAGTTTCTTTCATCCAAGTTCCCTCTCAACATAGGGAGATCAACAGCTTCATAACATCGGAGAAACTTCATCTTTTCAAGGCTTCATTTCTTCCTCGTGACAACAAGGTCATCTTGATCAAAGCTTCCTTCATCATGCTCATCATTATCATCATTATTATTGTCTACAATTACGAACATCTTCAACATCTTGAAGATTATGTACCTTCAAAACTTTAATAGCAAGTATAACCAAATACAATTATATAGAAGCATGAAGCTAACTACATCAAAATCATGTCATTACAATGGAAGCATCAAAACATTCAAGCTTTAGACATCAAATACCTAAACCTAGTTAGGTTGATAATTAACAACGGTCACATCTTTTATATTCTAGACTTCATCATCTTGCTAGGGTTTTGTCACAATCCCTAGACTCCATTATCAATACTTAAAGAAAATCAATATCAATCCAATCATAGCACTATAAATCTAGGTTTTCAATATTATGTCCTAAAATTCATAACAGATTCTACTAGGGTTTTGTTACAAACCCTAGATTTCATTAATCAACAATCAAGTTAGCATACTCACATATACATATCTAGGATTTCATTATCATGCACTAACACCTCATATCAATATCTACTAAGTAAACCCAAGATACAAACATCAATACGTCGAAGATAGATATGCAACAATTTTAATCAGACTAGGGTTTCGATCATACTAACTAATATGTTGATTTGGGGTAGCATCGGATGTGCTCTAGCCATGAAAATTGGTGGAGAGGCTAAAGCACATGAAATCTCCAAGACCCAGAAATCATTTGGGCAGATTCTAACCAATTTGGGAGATATTAAAATAATTAATATTTTTAATGGAGTTCCTAAGTCTAAACTTAGGAAAAATAAAATATTAATGGGTATTAATATAAAATTGGGTTAGAAGGTTCCAAATGTCATGGATCAAGCCAAACCTAATCTTAGCGGTTGATTAGAGATTTAATCTCAGCCATTGATGGACCAACGAGAAAAGTATAAGAGGAGGCTTGAGGGTCAGTTGAAGAACACACTAAGAGAGATCAAAAATTCGATTTTTTGGGGTAGGATTTGCTGAGGAAATTGAGTGAGTGATCAGAGTTGCAGCTGAAGGGCAATGAATACATAGCAGGGAGGCAGAGTTAGTACCAGGAGGATCAGCACAGAGTTGGGAGAGGTTGACACAGAGCCATCTAGAGGCCACGCAGAGGCAGCCAGGAGTTGCGCAGAGCCAGAGAGGCCAATGTGTGAGACGCAGAGGGTCTAGGGGTTGTGCTGGAGGATTTTGTGGGATAGACTGGGAGCTAGAAAGCTGGATAGGGTGATGCAGTCCCTATCAGAGTGACGCAGAGCAGCAGAAGTTGCATTGTTGTTCTGGGATCGTTCATCCGGTGATTTAGCCAGAATATCTGTCTCCGACTGAGAGGTACTACTTCCGAGCGCATTCTCTATTGGGTGAGCCATTTTTGGCACCCATGTTGTATTCTAAAACTACATAATAATAAAACCCTCTGAATAGCTGCACCGGTTTTTCCGCATTGGGTTTTTCCATGGACACTAATCCAAAAATAACGGTGTCACTTGTGTACTTGTTTACTTTCAATTGACGATCTATATGTGTTTATATTGTACTTATATTTATTTTCAGTATTTACATGGTAAATAACTTGTTAAATAATTGAATAAGTAGGAAGAAATAAATCAGATAGTACAGGAAGAATTTCTAACAGGTTAAACTTAGAAATTCCAACATGGTATCAGAGCGTGGTTGCAGATCACAGGATAACTGAAGGCATCAGCCGAGCAAAGTAGTAACAGCAGAAACAGTGGTCCCGAGTGACAGAAGTTGTCCCTAGCAGAAAACAGCAAGGGGTGACGCAGAGGGCCTGTGTCATCAATTCAAGCCAGAAGGAGGATCAGCGTAGAGGCAGAGAGGAGCAGACCTAACCTACGCAATGCCCGGTTATCTTTCTCGGTCAAAAAGGATCGATGTTGTGGCCAGGAGGTGCAGATTTTGTCGATGCCGAGATTGCGCAGAGCCTAGAGGCTCAGTGCTTCAAGTTGCTGGGGTATAGGAGGCTGCAGATAATTTGCAGAGCAAAGTTGGTGGGGTACTGTGGTCAGAACAGTACCTAACAAGGCAAGACCAAGGAGGAGGGATTTCCAAAAAGGAAATTGAGACTTATAGGGAGTTGAATTGAGGACTTCCAGGAGGGAAGTAAAGAGACTCAAAGGAGTCGGAAGAAGAGCAGCATAATGGTCGTGAATGGACTGAGAGATCAACTTTGTGGTCTAGAAGGCCAGGATCTTGTCCACTCTAGACAGATATCGCATCAAGGACTTTGCCTTGAAAACAATAGCGATCCCAATTGACCCAGTTGAAAATGAGAAGTACGAGGAGGCAATGGCTAGGGTGAAGTGCATCATTCTTGATGGGGTCAAGGATCATGTGGTACCACATATTGCGGAGAAGAACATGACAAATGAGATGCGGGATGCCCTGAAGAAATTGTACCAGCATACTTCTGTGCAGAGGAAGATGTTACTTGAAAATCAGCGACGGTCATACCAGATGCAGAAGGGAGAGCAAATAGATGTCTTCCTCGGTGGATTGAAGGAGATCCGTGACTAGTTGACTTCCATAGTGGCCACACTAGATCAGGAACTGATGGTGAGGACCGCATTGAATGCAGTCTCAGAGGATTGGGAGGTTTTGTCCAGAGCATACTGGGCAGGTCGAGCCTTCGAGCTTGGGAGGAACTGTGGGCAGCTCTTCGTCAAGAAGAGATCAGACGGGTGACCAAGGCTCGGAGTAGCGAAAAAGGGGTCAGAATCAAGAAGGAGGAAGATGCGGCTCTCGCATCTGCGGGAAAGCAAGAGAAGAGAAAGAAGAAGGACCTCTCCAAGGTCAAGTGCTTCCATTGTGGGGAATATGGTCACTATGCGAACTAGTGTCCAAGGAAGAAGAGTAAGGGAGAGGCTTCTGACTCGAAGGCAGTGCCAGCAAAGGCAGAGAAAGAAGTCGAGGAGGATGACGATTGTGCCATGAGTGCTCATGCGCCACTTGAGAGGAAGTGGGGTGACATCGAGCTGTAGTCTGACGAACTACAGGAAATGAGGGGCAGGATCCTTGAGGTACCCAACCTCTTGGATTATACCTTGCTATAGGAGCCCCAAAGAGGAGTAGCAAGACTGGCAGATGATGGTAGAGATGGATGTGGATGAAGCAACAAAGAGTGTTGCAGTCAAGCTAAAGCCCACTGTCACCACATCTAAAGCTTCCTACTCTAGACGAACTTTCACTGATGGGAGGAGACCCGATATATAGAGAGTCCTATACAAGACAACCAAAAGCACAAAAATGTGATACTTATGGTTTCTCACCAACAAAAGTTTATTTTGATGTATTGTCCTTCAATATCCTATGAGAACAACTATTCAAAATGTAGATTGATGTGCAACATGCTTCACTTAGTATTCCCTCTAATAGACCTATTTCTCCTCTCTACAACCGCATTTTTTTGTGGGTTGCAAGGCACTATTAGCTACCACTTGATCCATACTTCCCTGCAAAACATGTCAAACTCCTAGGACATATACTCTTCTCCATTATCTAATCTCAACAATTTAGTATTCTTACTTGTCTTATTTTTTACAAGAGCTTTAAACTCTTGAAACTTTCTCAAGACCATGTTACTTGATCATGAAGTTGAAGTCATGGGTCCATAAACATCTAAATGTACCATGTCAAGAATCTCTCTTGGCATGACTTATATCTTTCTTTCCTTATTTGAGGAACCCAAATGGGTCCATAAACATCTAAATGTACCATGTCAAGAATCTCCCTTGACATGGCTTATATCTTTCTTTCCTTATTTGAGGAACCCAAATCCTCTTTTCCTCATTTCTAACCCTTATTGGGTACTCATTTCTTACCACCCTAGGAGATATACTCTTCTCCATTATCTAATCTCAACAATTTAATATTCTTACTTGTCTTATTTTTTACAACAGCTTTAAACTCTTGAAACTTTCTCAAGACCATGTTACTTGATCGTGGAGTTGAAGTCATGGGTCCATAAACATCTAAATGTACCATGTCAAGAATCTCTCTTGACATGGCGTATATCTTTCTTTCCTTATTTGAGGAACCCAAATCCTCTTTTCCTCATTTGTAACCCTTATTGGGTACTCATTTATTACCACCCTTGCTCATCTGGCTGATGAGGACTAGATTCTACTCTTCCTCTATACTTGCAATTGTGTTGTTATTGCTCAATCTGTCATCCTAAATGTGTAAAAGCCCCAAACACCTAGATGATAGATTTGGGTATTAGGAGGTCAACCACTGTTACCTCGCCAACTCTCCTCCGATCTTCGGGCCAACTCTCCTCCATCTCAAGGAAGACTTCCCAAATTAGTGTTGTTGGAATTGTAAGTTAATGGAATGCAAAGGTGATTTTGAAAGTAGAATCGAGCAAAATAGGTTGTAAACATTATAAAAAAGATGGATAGTAGGACCAGAGATTAGTATCATAGTCCATTGGGAGAATGGAATCATGACAAGGTTCAAACAGGAGACTGTCCTAAATATGTAAATAGACAATATGGATGAAAAGTACAAGCTAAAAGCCCCCCTACTACCCTGTGTAGAAAACACCCAATATTTGAAAGGCTTACAGCTATCAAGAACCATGTATGAGAGACCTCGATCCATGAGTACAGAAAGAAATATATTTATCAACAAAGTTCTCATGATAATACATAGAAAATGGAAGTAGTACACCAAATTCAAACCCCTAAAATATACATCTAGCTATTTCAGCAACAAAAGGAACAAAAATAAAAAGATATGCAAACATCCAAACCACAAGTAATTGTTGGTTTTCCAAGCACCTCCAAGAGACTTGCCATTATGCTCCAAAGGAAAGAAGTCTCCCAAATCCATTTACACTAAAAGAAGTGAGGGAGCTGCTATTTAAATAGAGTACCTAGCTCCACCTCTTAATGAATTAGATCAAGAAGACCAATCAAGATGTTACTTGATAGTGAAGTCATGGGTCCATAAACATCTAAATGTACCACGTGAAGAATCTCTCTTTACATGGCTTATATCTTTCTTCCCTTATTTGAGGAACCCAAATCCTCTTTTCGTCATTTCTAAACCTTAGTGGGTACTCCTTTCTTACCACCCTTCCTCATCTTAATGATGATGACTAGATTCTACTCTTCCTTTATTCTTGCAATTGTGCTGTTATAGCTCAAGCTGTTATCCTAAATGCGTAAAACCCCAAGCACCTAGATGATAGAATTGGGTATTGGAGGTCAACCATTGTTACTTCACAAACTCTCCTCTGCTCTTTGGGCCGACTCTCCAACTCAAGGGAGGCTTCCCAAATTAATGTTGTTGGAATTGTAAGTTGATGGAATGAAAGGTGATTTAGAAAGTAGAATCGAGCAAAATAGGTTGTAAACATTATAAAAAAGATGGATAGTAGGATCCGAGATTAGTGCCATAGTTCATTAGGTGAATGCGAACATGACAAGGTTCAAATGGGAAGTTGTCCTAAATATGGTAAAGAGACAATATGTATGAAAAGTACAAGCTAAAAGTGCCCCTGCTGCTCTATTCTGCAGAAATTGTGCTAAGAGTGTTGCATGTGTAGAAAACACCCAATATTTGAAAGGCTTATAGCTATCAAGAACCATGTATAGAGACCTCGATCCATGAGTAGAAAAAGAAATATATTCATCAGCAAAGTTCTGATGATAATAAGACATAGAAAATGAAAGTAGTACACCAAATTCAAACCCATAAAATATATATCTAGCTATTTCAGCAACAAATGGAACAACAATAAAAGATATACAAACATCCAACCCACAAGTAATTGTTGGTTTTCCAAGCACCTCCAAGAGACTTGCCATTAAGCTCCAAAGGAAAGAAGTCTCCCAAAATCCAGTTATACCAAAGGAAGTGAGGGAGATTCTCTTTAAATAGAGCACCTAGCTGCTCCATGCTGCACAAATTGTGCTAAGAGTGTTGCAAGTGTAAAAAACACCCAATATTTGAAAGGCATACAGCTATCAAGAACCATGTATGAGAGACCTTGATCCATGAGTAGAGAAAGAAATATATTTATCAGCAAAGTTCTAATGATAATAAGACATACAAAATGGAAGTAGTACACCAAATTCAAACCCCTAAAAAATATATCTAGCTATTTCAGCAACGAATGGAACAACAATAAAAGATATACAAACATCCAACCCACAAGTAATTGTTGGTTTTCCAAGCACCTCCAAGAGACTTGCCATTAAGCTCCAAAGGAAAGAAGTCTCCCAAATCCAGTTATACCAAAGGAAGTGAGGGAGATGCTCTTTAAATAGAGTACCTAGCTCCACCTCTTACAATAAAGAAATAATGTATCACCCTATTCTAGAAAGTGTTGGAAGTGTTCCAGCCTCAAGATGATCCTCCATCAATAATATAGTCATCTTCCATAAAGAACAATTTGCCTCATGAGGGAATCGACCTCCACATAAAAATGAAGAAAATACCCATGATGCAAGGGGGCATCCCAATGTCATGATGTCAACCATGTGCAATGATTGATCCATTTTAACCAATGAATCTAGCACCATCTAAAAATGAATGCATGGATAATTTTGTATGGAATGTTGAATGTCCATGACATGGGATGCCTCCATTATTCAAAATTGCACACAAATTGGCTAGCTCAAATCAAATCACCTTAATGTCAAAGCAGCTTGTGTACAAGAGAAGATGGCTTATGAATAATCTTGGTTTATCCCAATGTAGACATGGATAACCCATTTGATCCACGACTCTATCAATCCTTCAACAAAATACAACCCCACATGGTATATTATTGAACGGCTCCATAAAAATTTTGACTCATGTGTCAAGGCAATGCATTCAACATAGCAAACCAAACAACTAGAAAAGGACCCACGACAGCTATACCAAATGATGATATGTTTTTTTGGGCTCAATCCTTATCTAACTCACGGCTCCCTATGTTGCATATAACATTTTTAACATGAGACAACCACCTCCCAAAATAATATTATAATATATTTTTAAAACCACGGCTTATGCTTGTGAGGGTGACTTCATAAATTTGGTTCAAGCTTTTATCCATGTGAAGACAGCCCCTCCAACCATACACAAATCCATGGCTAACTCGATAATATAGTTTATTACCAAGTGTGCCCCTTTTATGCTATGTCTTCTTGGCCTATGATGATATGGGGCAGCTAACCCACAAACATTAAAATAATAATATATAAGCATGTATGCCCACTTCACGTTCATAGGCAAGCTATAGAATGATCAAAATTGTCACATAAAAGGCTCTTAATAAAATATTAGCTTCCCACCTCCACATATGTGCCCCCTTTTTTGAGCATGCAAAGAATAAAGTATGGGTATAAGAAAAGAGGGATCACTTAGGATAAGTAACTTTTTAATTGGCATGGTATAAAGTAAGGGATTTAAACAGTGTTCCCTGGGAGCAGGAGCGAAAGCGGGGAGCGGGAGCAACATTTTCAAAAGCTCCCGGTTTGGGAGCGAATCCCAGAGCGTTTTTATATAATATATATATATTTTATATTTTGATACATATATGTCAACAAAAACATGTAGAATAATGAATTAGATGTAAAAAACATTAAAAAAAGCATATATTGAACCATATAACAACAATCATCTAGAAGTTATAATCTTCATCAACCATGTCCACAAGTTAGTAACATAGTAGCATACAACATATTGAGTCTCATGATTCATCAATCCTAAAGTTTCAAGCTTTCAAAATTCAATATATAACATTTATCATCATTGATCACCAAAGTTGTACTAAGTGTAACCATTACAACAAATAATATCTAACATGAAATGAAATGTTATAAAATGAAATGAAACAACTTTCAACTTTCATGAAGCATCATATTCATAATTCATTACTAATGACTTATAATTGCAACCTTCAAACTTAAATTGTCATATATTGTTTAAAAAAGTATCATAATAAATATGAAAGAGTCAATAGTTATAAAAACTACTAGAAACTAGAAAAGACAAGTAAATCTATTATCGATTTCTTATGCTTGGGCCTCTTGCCACCACGAGAAATGTCTAATTTTTTAGTCTTGTTGGAAAATCAAGATCTTTGTCATTAGTATCACCCTCTAAGCATTAATATCCAGAGGTATCTTTGTCATTACCTCTGTATTTGTATAGGAATCTTTGTCATTAATATCACCCTCTAAGCATTAACATAAGATAGAGAAAGCATAGCATGTCAAGTCAAGATTTTGTTTGAGTGATGCGTACATGTTTAGGAGGGTCATGATAGAAGAGTTCGACAACCAATGTCACTAACATCAAGGTACATAGAGGGATTGGTGCTCTTGGTTAAATACGAGTTCCATACCCTAATACATGACAAAATTCAATGGAAACATTGCAATCCCCCAATCTTGAAATCCTGAGTCTGTTGGATTTCGAATGAAATCTAAAATTCTACTTTCTCCATATGAAATCCAATGAGGCCGGAACCACTCTCAAACATCCTGAGTCATTTCATGGTAATGTTAAAAATTTAAGTAAAAGGATGAAAATGAAGATTAACGAGAATGTCACTTTTACTTTAAGAATTTAACATTACCATGAATAGCATATCAATACTAGGGACATAGACTTGATCATTAAGTTGCCGCACTCAAAAATTATTTGTTTCTTTCAAAAAATATTGCATTTCGAACATTACTACCAAAAAAAAATTGCAAAAAAGGCAAAATGCTCCCGAAAAGGCAGGGAGCGAAATTTTTTTTAGGGAGCGCGCTCCCGACCCGCTCCCGCCCGGAGCGCGGGTTGGGAGAGGGATCGAAAGGAGGGGGGGGGCTCCCCCGCAACATTTGATTTAAAAATGGGGCCCACACGAGCCATCAAGGAGTACCTCATAAGTTTTGTTTTTGTACCATTGTCATAAAGGTGGCATCTATTAATTTTTGGGTTAGATTGTTCTCTATTGTAGATAATTGCAATTTTAAACTTTTACAACATTTTCATATTACATTCGCCCCATAACATCATATCATCATTAGCATTTATGTAAAGAGAATAATAACATCAACAATGCAGTGCAACAGTAAGGAACAATAGAAAAAAAACATACACAATAGAGACACCAGGATTTTGGTCAGAGCCCAGGGCAAAACCCCACCCCAAATTTTTCTTCTTAGATATTCATCAAATGTTCAGCTAAGATACAAAGTACAAATATCATGAGACATAAGTCTTTCATCATCAATCACATTAAGCCACCTAAGGCCAATCCTAGATCATACTACATCCTCATAAGATAGCAGCAGACTTACCTCTCAAGGAGCTATTCACAAGCCCTCCTATCTTTGTCACAAGAATTATTGTCAGCATTGTCATAAGCATCACTATCATATACACTCACATCTGTCATAGAGACACCGTAAAAACTATCATATCATAGTCATAATGATATGGTCATACATCTCATCACTGTCATCATCATAGGTACAAAAGCCACTAAATCAAAGATCACTGTTACTCATATTAGCAAGGATTATTATCATATATTTCTAAACTAGGATCACTGTAATACATCAAGGTCATTGTCATATATCATTAAGTAACTGGCATATATCAAGGTCACTGTCAAAAGGTTCTGCCATGCAATATTGTCATCTTCATTATAATCATCTTTGTCATAAAAAGCACATATCATAGCCATACAACTTATCAGTGTCATCATAAGTTTCTATGTCATATATAATAGCCATACATTAATGTCAATTCATTGCTATATATTATTGGCATAAGGATTGGCATACATCTATGTTATATCATATGTAACTATCATAAGGACTGCCAAACATCAACGTTAGCTCACTGTCATAAATATACTATCATATGGACAAGAACCACTGTCAAATCAATATTGTTATGTGGACTTTATCTATTCCCCAAACATCACTAGTTAGGGCACATAAACATTGCTCATGGAGGCTGCAACATAATCCATAAAAGTTGCACCAAATTAGGCCTAGAAGGCCATACCAACAATAACTTAACTGTACAGATTTAGGGCTGCAAATATAGTCACATAACTCGCTGGAAGAGTCCCTTGCATCACAGAGAAGTCACACATGATTAGATCATTAGGCCACATATATAACCACACAGAGAGAATACATATGAACTAAGCTTAGGTCACAGAGATAAGCTGCTTATACTGCTGAAGTAGGCCACATAGAATTACAGAATTAGCCCACAGATGGTCATAGGGATAGGTTGTAGACATCATCAAGAGAAGGCTGCATACAACCTCTGAAATAGGCCACAAACATTATCACTGATAGGATGCAATAAGAGCCTCCTTTAGGCCACAGACATGCCACAATTAGGGTTGCAGGAATAAGTGACTAGACAGATGCTCAGAAAAAGCCGCAGAAGCAGTCGCAGAGACCACTGTAATTGGTCACATGAGTTCCCATCAATAGGCCGCAGATACTAGGTCATCCTAACCACAGGTATATCATCAAAGAGCTGACATACGATCTACCACAGAGATAGAAGATTGTTGCCTCAGCTGAGTGAATATAACTCAGAGAAGTGCAAGCATCTTCTTTCCAAATGGAGGACGATAGATGCCCAATTTATAGTTGTTTATATGTATGAAGAGTCACGACTTTTGGGCAGGCCGACTTCAGGCCAACTTGCAAATATTAGAGAGAAAAATTCAAATTTTAATTTTCATAAGTTTTTCCTTTAATTTTGTTGGGGGGAATAACAAGATGATTTGATCTCATCGATAACAATAATTTTCCTTTATCCAAATTATTTCTCTTTTGGGGCAAGATGGACTTCTCTTGGGCTTATTGGATTTTCCTTGGGGAAATTCATCCCGAAGCTGCCCAAATTTCAAGAGCATCTAGTTACACAACTCAACAAAGCCAATGTCATAATGAAAGGATACTAAAGACACCATGAAGAACATAATCATATATCAATAACATCAAGGAGTGCCTCACAACCATCAACAAATCTATTAAATAAAACCACAATCTCCAACCACAAAGCTCCATAATCCAACATATGCCACCATGAAGAAACCACCCCATCAACAACTTCTCAAGTTATGCCACCAACAACCCCCACCAATGTCCCAGTCATGATACGAACCTATAAAACTCCAAAACAGTTTATCAAAACCACATGAGCAATCCTTGTGCAATATGGTCTGTAATAGTGCCCATCTTCTCTCCTCCTCAATCAAGTCATCAATAGCTTCTTAAAGGTGAGCAGCTTATCTTCGGTGTAGACACCCCAAACAAAAGATTGCTAAGAAGATGAAAACCCATTCAAGCCTATGGGTATTAACTCTTCACTTTTGACCTCGTCTACAACCAGCGCAAGTTAATCACTATATTATCCTAGGGCAATTTGTGCCTAGGGTTTTCAAATAACTAGGCTCTCCACTAAAATCCCTTTGCTCATCCAGTAATGAAACATATAACTCATTCAATAGTATAGTATAACATGATCCATGATAATATCATTGTTCATCTGTCAATAAAAATACCAATGTTCCTCAAACCACAATATCATTGTTTACTTAACATTTCTAGTGCAATTGTAATTCAACCAATCCGATACAGTCCAACTTTAACAAAATGTAACTAATGAGTCTCCCAATTTTCCAACCATGTTATTCAACACAAGTGTCACTACATAACTATATTTTTTAACGTATGTTTATGAGTTTGCACTTTGCAGCAATAGGAGCCTGAGTGGGGACGCTACCCTTAGAGGCAGCAACAGTGGGGACAAATCGCCATTACATCTATCATAATTCCCAATCCGCTTGCAAGATAAGTTAACCAGTGCACGTCTCGCAATCCAAACCACTTGGGAAAACTTTCGTGCTCAAGGGCCGCCCTCACCACTTTGGTACCACACAGATTTGTTACTCCCTCAAAGATCGTCCATTACTCAGTGCACATATAGGAAGATAATCGGCGATTTTCCTTCTCTTCTACAATTACCAAACTTCCTGCAACTACCGACTGTCACAAGATTCTTGTTTTAACTCTTTCACAACCACTAAATCCTTTTTGCGATTACACATTATGATGGGTCTTACTTCACACCCCCAAAATGTAGTTTGGAGACAATCAACGTAATCCTTGTTGACCTGTGATATGGGAACCGCAAATGGAATCTAAACTCAACATTATCTTTTCAAGGTGGGGTTGTTTCCACCAAACCCTTGCTTGATTTCCCTGGCTTCGCTCAGCCATAAAGGGTTAATTCTTAACACCAAGTATGATTTGTTTAGTCTTGTGTCCTTGTAGTAAGATCATTATACGCTGAGGAGTTTCCTTCACGAGTCCCATTATGCAAGACTTGCTTAGTGTCAGAAATTCCTTCATTGACTTTGATCAGATAAATACCACAAAGAGTTGCTTCTTGGCTAGAATAGATTCAAATCTGCTTCAAAGAGTATGCTAGGCCAAAACAAGATAAAATCTTCGATTTTTTAAAACCAAACCAAACTATTTCATTGACCTATGCCAGAACAAGAGAAAAGTGACTAGGTGGGGTGGGACTACCTCCACTGAAACTAGTCAAGGAAGAAAGGGGTCTTAAAAACCTAGAGCCTTAGGCTCAAAGAAAAACAAAGACAAATTGATCCAATCCAATTGATGATCAAGTGAATCTAATCCTCTTGTATTTATTAATTTTCTTGAGGGGATTTGTCTCTTTAATTAATTGGGTGAGGTTCACATCAAACCCAACTTAGGGTTTTTTGCCCCAACTACCCCAAAAGTTGCCCTCCACTACCCAAACATAAGGTATTTTGGGGTTTTCCTCTTTATCAAGGACTACAGACTACAGGGATCAATAGGCTACTTCATCCCTTGGGCCAATTAATCCCTCTAGGACATTACAGTCCCCGCTTCCTGACATTGTTTATCCCCAAGCAATGACAAATCTGGATGCTGCAACTTTTTCTCCACAACCCTTGTACATGAAAAATTTCAAACTTCACAGTTATCATTTCGAGCATACGAGCATTGCGAGATGTAATTACGTTCATTAGAAGTTGTATTATATTGTTTGTGCCCATATCTTCATTAGTTACTTGATAGTGATGATCCTTATATGCTTCAAATTTTGTACACCCATGAGGCGCGAACTTCACCAGTTCCAATCTACAAAATTAGTGCTACCAATCATTTTTTATCAGAGATTTCATCAATGTGCAGGCTGCATCTTTCTCCCTATTTTGTAGCAGTCAAATGACCCATTATGTCTTCAATTAGACTTCCACCTAGCTTCACAATTTTCCAAAAAATTCCTTCAATAGAATTTCCATGAGGTTTTTGCCTAACCATCTCCCAAAGTGGTTCAAGACGCAAAAGAAACAAGAAAAAATCAGCCATTAACTTCATCCCCATGCATCATATTTAGAATTGTGTCCTCAAGTCTACTAGCATATAAACTATGCTTTACACCAAGATAGACTTCGTAGGTAGCAGACTTCCTTTGGTTCAAAACCATGCCAGGTAAAGATGTCGCAGTTTTGTTTAACCCCACCTATTCAATAGCAGGCGAGTTAGCATATGAAATATTGGTGTTGGACAGATATGGTGTCTGCATGCCAGTTGGTCATTTGTTCCTTTCTTCCCTTGTTGCTGCAATTAAATTCTCATTGTCTAAGTAATCCTTATCTCGAGGGTGAGACTTTATAGTAACTTCAATTGGTTTCTTATGTGTAGCCCTAACGAGTTTCTCCTTGAGCATAGATTTGAGGACAAAACATATCTCATCCTTGTAGAAGATGTTTGTGTTTTCCAACTTGTCATAGTGAATGAGTCCATCAAATACTTCGCAACAAAATTTATTCTCGAAGCACTCTACTAAGAGATGGGCTCTCCAATCTCTCTCAAGAATGTGTCGTGTTCCGCATGCCTGACCCCATTAGATTGTAAGATGTTATGTGTAGTTCTACAGGTTGACATGCAAGTGACTTCTCCTTGTTTGCGTATGTCCTTTATTTGTTGAGTTGTGACAATGCAAGGACCACCATTGGTCATGCCTCTCAGAACTACCTTGCTACCATTTGGGTCTTGAAATTCCATTTCCATCATTTGGTAGTTCATCACCATCCTTCCTAGCTAGTACAACTACATAACTCCCAACACCATATTAGTATCTGTCAATTCTATTGCATGAAAATCATCAATAAACATCTACTTACCAAGAGTGATGCTCGATTGTGGAACTACCTAGGTGCATGTCATATGATACACATCAATCGCCCTCACTTCAAAACCCTCAAATTCTTGGATAGGGATGCCTCTCCTTCAAACTATGGCTGCATCGATAAAATTGTGTGTTGCTCCACCATCTATCAAATCTGTCATATTGCCCTTGTATAGCGCCCTTGATTTTGAATGTGTGATATTTAGGGACTCCTGAGAGTGTAGCGATAGTACCTCCTTCAATTCTCGGAAGTGGCTTCCTCGTTGCTTTTGGGGGTGGTGCTTCGTCATAAATGCTAAGATCCTTACTTGGTGGTTGTGTTGAATCACTCTCATTCTCGCTATCGAGAAATACTTCAATGTAGTGAATCTTACCTTTTCCAAAACATCAATGACCTGGTTCCCATTGCCCTATGCAAGTGAAACAAAGCTTCTTTTTTCTAAGCTTCTTTTGAGTCTCTTCATCTACTCGATCCTTCTTGGTTTTGTTGTCCAGAGATATCTTCTTGCCTTTGTATTTTGGAATGATTGGTTGTATGGGTGGAGCCTTCACTTTTGGTGTTGCACCTCCAATATCTCGAGTCTTCTTGATGGTGTCATGTGAAACAAAGCTTCTTTTTTCTAAGCTTCTTTTGAGTCTCTTCATCTACTCAATCCTTCTTGGCTTAGTTGTCCAGAGACATCTTCTTGCCTTTGTATTTTGGAATGATTGGTGGCATGGGTGGAACCTTCACTTTTGGTGTTGCACCTCCCATATCTCGAGTCTTCTTGATGGCATCATGTAGGGCTGCAAGGTTGAAAGCCTTAACCTAGCTTTGTAGGGCTTCAGCTAATCTTTCTGTGAAGAGCATGATTAGTCATTCTTCAGCAGTGTCTGTGACCATGACTGCAGTCCGTTCAAATTTTGCGATATACTCATGCGATCAGGTCTGCTTAAGATGCCAGTTCTCTAAAGTGTATATTTGGGTCCTTCTGATCAAATCTATTTATCAACCTTTGCATAAAGTCTACACAAGAAGTGATGTTTGCATGTCATAACATAACCTGTGCATGATAACACCAATTATGTGCTTCTCCTTCTAGGTGTAGTGTGGACAATTGAATAGCACTCGTTTCTTGCATGGGATTACGTCAGAAGCAGGTGTCCAACATTTGCACCCAAGCCTTGGCTGAGCATTTTGATGATCCATCAAAATAGGGAATGGGCATTTTTCCTACCTTACACATCAAATCTGGATTTCGTTGTTCCGTGTGCCTATTCTGATATTTGATGTTCCCAGAAAGTTAGGGTTGCTTAAGTGTTCGCTTCTAGTGTTGTATACTCCCGAACGCATTCATCAAAGAGCCCATTTTGTTGTGTTTCTTCTTGGGTCGTTGCCCACTGCTGGTTTAAAAATTAAGGGAGCAAGGGTTTGAGCTTCCTTCCATTGTTCGTCGTATTGTGTGTTTGAGCAACAACATTGGAGAGCCCAAGGTTATTGTTGTCGCTTCGTTCAATACTAGCCTTGTTACTTGTGTTCAACCCGTTGTTAGCATTATTACCAGCAACGTTTGAATTTCCGAAGAGTTCTGCCATTAGTTGGACTAGTTGTTGTTGTCATTGAGCTAGTACCTGAGCTATTTCTTGGTGCCCCTAATTAATTGTTGTCCCTGTTCTTGCCCTTGTAATATCAAATTTGTCATTTATGTTTGTCCATGAATCAGTGCATGTAAGAGCTCCTTGGAGTTTGGTCCTCCTCAATCTTGCCTATCCCCCATGGTTGCAATGCAGTTAACCTCATTCTTTTTACTGTAGCATTACTTGTATCCCCTAAAAACATACAACGTTGACACCCTCACAAGCTGGCAGGATTCCAACGCTGGTGCATTGTTTTATCCTAGGGAAAAAATTTCCCTCAGCTTTTCAGATAACTAAGGTTTCTAATAAACTCCCTTTACTCATTCAGTAATGAAACATATAACTCATTCAATAGTACAGTATAACATGATCCATAATAATATCACCATTCATTCATAAATAACAATACCACTGCATCTTAAACCACAATATCAGTGTTTACTGAACATTTCTAGTGCAGTCCAACTTTAACAGAATGTAACTATTGAGTCGCCCTATTTTCAGCTATGTTATTCAACACAATTGTCACTACATAACTATATTATTTAACATATTGTTTTGATTTGTAGCAATAGGCCGAGTGGGAACACTAGCCGTAAAGGCGTCAAAAGTGGGGATGAATCACTATTACCTCTATTGCATTCCTTAATCCACTTGCAAGATAAGCTACCCAGTGGACGCCCTGCTATCCAAACTGCTTGGGAAAACTTTTGTGCTCAAGGGTCGCCCTCACCACTTTCATACCACACAGATCCACCACTCCCTCAGAGATCATCTATTACTTAGTGCACATGTAGGAAGATAATCTGCAATCCTCCTCTTCTTCAATTACCAAACTTCCTACGACTACAGATTGTCACAAGATTCATGTTTTAACTCTAGTTGTAGCTAACAATTCCTTCTAAGGTTACACATTGTAACGGGTTTCTTGTTTGAACTCTTCCAAAGCCACCAAATCCTTTATGGGTCCCACTCTGTCACTAAAGAAGCTTTGTGCGTCTGTCTTACTTAACACCCTCAAATTGCAATTTGGAAACAACCGACATAATCCTTTCTAACTTGAGATATGGTTACCGCAAATGGAATCCAACCTTGATCTTTTCTTTTCATGGTAGGGTCGTTCCGACCAAACCCTACCTTGATTTCCCAGGCTTCGCTCAACTACAAAGGGTTAATTCTCAACGCCAAGAATAATTCATTTAGTCTCTCGTCCTTATAGTAAGATTATTATATGCTAGGGAGTTTGCTTCAGAAGTCCCACTATTCAGGACTTGCTCAGTCTTAGAAATACCTTCGCTGACTTTGATAAGAAAAATACCACAAAGAGTTGCTTCTTGGCGAGAACAAATTCAAATTTTCTTCAAAGAGTATGTTGGGCCAAAACAAGATAAAATCTACCCTTAGAGCCTCAGGCTCGAAGAGAAACAGAGACAAATTGATCCAACCCAAATTAATCTAATCCTCTTGTACTTATAGATTTCAATGAGGGGATTTGTCTCTTTAATTTATCAAGTGAGGTTCACACTAAAACCCAACTTTGGGGCATTATTGCCCCAGTTTCCCCAAAACTTACCCTTCGTGACCCAAACATTGGGTATTTTGGGGTTTTCCCCTTTATCAAGGACTATATCTTACAGGGATGGATAGGCTACTTTGTCCCTTGGGCCAATTAATCCCTTTGGGACATTACAATCACAAAGTTCAATAATATTCAACAAATACTTGGCAACAATATCTATCTTGCTCAGTCGTGTGGCTCTAAGTTTATTTTTCAAAATCATCTTTTGAGTGATGTTCTCACTCTGAGACATAATGACTAGAGCATTAAACATCTACTTATTAGTTATCTTTCTAGCAATTTGAGGCATCAAGTGATCCTTCACCCATCCAAGTAAGACTCGCTTGGCCTTGGACATCCAACAAAGCAACATTTGTAGGAAGTGTAACTTTTTTATCCACAAGATGCCAAATCTCATGCTCCTCCAAAAGCATTTGCACCTAACACTTCCACGTAATGATGTTGAAAGGTATTTCCAATTTGTTTTAGCATCTAACATTAAATGTAGTCATACTACAACTCCTAGAACACACTACTAGACAAAATAGATCAACAACCTAACAGTACCCATTGCAGGTTCATAAGGATTTCTCAAGCAAAAATCTCAAGAATCCAACCCCTCAAAATGTCTAACAACTCCATATGCCAGGAAGAAGTTCTACTATTTGTTAACCCCCAGATTTGCTCCTTTGCAAGGCCAATATACTTCATTAGGCCAGTGTTCAAAGTTATTTGCATGAGTCAAAGGTTGTCTCCACTGAGTTCAAATGGAGGATGCCTAAGTGATATGATCCAGATTCAGAATGAAAGACATTTCATAAGACTTGTCAATATTGGAGAGGATTGTTATCTTTAGTAGTTCTCCTACATTTTCGGAGAAAATGTTTGAAACCCTGCATGGCAATGACGATCACATATTTGAGTCCTTGTGAACTTGTGATTCCACTGAGAATTTTCCAAATAGCATGCATGATATTTTCTATTTTTAGTAATCCCAATTTAGAGGCTTGCATGTCAATGAATACATATTCAAACTCTTTGTAGAAAACCAAGTCCAATGAGCATAACTTCATTGACATGCAAAGAACTTCCATTTTAGCAATCAACCATGCAGACCAATACATGGTAGCTCCATGTGGTGAGATGTGGTGGCTCCAAGTGGTGACATGTAGCAATTTTAGGAATGACATGTGGCATCCATGTAAAGTGACATGTGGCATCTTGTAGAGTTGACAAGTGGCAGGATCAAGGTACATGCATGAGACTAGGTGTGTGCTCAAGTCAACTAGGAACATGCATGGGATAACTAAAGGCAGCTAGGATGTATGCGTTAGTCTAGGATTGAGTTAAAGAGAAGCAATGTTTGGTACACTTAATGCTTCTTTGAATTAAATGGATGCATGCATCAATTAAGGAAACACTTCACCCCAGTTCGCCATTATTGAACTAAAGGGTATCCATAATGGACTAAAGCACACGACCATCACAACAACACTCTTTCATTGGGTTAAGTAAGCACATGCGAGGATGACTCCACTTGGAATAAGTCACATGGCTACTTCACTACACTCCCTCATCCACTCAAATCAAGTGCTTCTCCAGAGGACTAGAGCACATGCTTTATTGCACTCAATCTCTCATCTAGTCAACAAAGAAAATGGGTACTACAACTCCTCTTGAACTAGGCACATGGCCAATCCACTAAAGTTATTCATCAATTAAACAACAAGTGTCTCCACGTGCATGGACACTTCACTCAACTTATTCATCTAGTCAAAAAAACACATCATCACTTGGGTCAAGCACATTAGGGGGAGATCTACACTCAACACATCAATGCACATTGGTTAAGGAAGATTCCATGCATGACTAATGTGCACTAGGAAAACTGATAAAAGGAGGAAGGCGCTAAGGGTGTGGGGTTGGAATTTTTTTCCACCATGCTTGTTCTATTCTAGCTTCTATACTATATGCAAGCGATATCGTTGGACCCATTTTGTATTTGTCTCTATCGTGTATTGAACCTCTTGGATAATGCAAAATAATGTTTGACAACCAGTGCAAGTTTCAAAAAAAAGACTAAAGATAAGCCACTGGAGGATTGAGATAACAGTCATGTTTTGACTAGAGCTTGGAAGAGCACCAACAGTAGTGTTCCACAGGGATGTGTCCCCCAGGATTGGGTGCGCGCACCCCGCGCACCCCATGCACCCGGGACGAGGGGACGTCTGGGGAAACATTTCCCCACGTCCCCCTTTTGGGGAGACGTGGGGAGACGCAAGGGGGGACGTTTCCCCAATGTGGGTTGCCCCTTAAATTTGCTTGTAAACAATGATTTATGACAAGGGAAACCTAGTATTTTATCATAGTGCCCAACTAATGCTATGCAATTCATGGTAATGTTAAATTCTTAAAGTAAAAGGATGAAAATGAAAGATAAAGGAGAATAGTGGCATTCTCCTTTATCTTTCATTTTCATCCTTTTACTTAAATTTTTAACATTACAATGAAATGACTCATGATGTTTGAGAGTGGTTCCGACCTCATTGGATTTCATATGCAGAAGGTAGAATTTTAGAACTCACTCAAAATCCAGCAAAGTTAACAGTTTTTCAGGAATTTAGGATTCGATGGATTGCAATGTTTCCATTGCATTTTGTCATGTACAAGGGCATGGAATTAGTATTTAATAAAGAGCACCAAGCCCTCTGTGTACTTTAGAGTGACTTTTAGACTCATCACTGCACTGTTTTTCAGTTTAGTTATATCAATTTACTATTCCAGTCTTTAGATTTCAGTATCTATTATAGTCTATTTTGTTTAGTACTAACTAGATTCTAGAATGATGAATGATGAATTTAATTTTTAAATCAATGTAGATTCTAGAATGGTGAATAATGAATGATGAATATGTATCAGAGTATTTCATTATTGAATCTCGTGGTCTACAGATAAATCATGTATGTATTAGTAAGGATGATGAGTATGGATCAAAGTATTTCATTACTTAATTCAATTATGTATGTATCATTGTATTTATGCTTTCATTATTGAATATGAATTTGAAATATATATATATTAAAAAAAAAATTATATACCCCAACATCCCCCTGTCCCCCCTAAATTTCCCTAAAATTTGAGGGTACTCCCACACGACCCCCTTGTGCGTCTCCCTGCACCTGCATCTCCCCGTCCCAAAGTCTTGGTGGAACATTGACCAACACAAATGGATAGGAGATTTGCAGGTGAGAAGTTGGGCAAATTCTTCTATATGTTAACACTGATTTCTCACTGCAGGTTTACTGAGTCATCCACTTTCCTATAGTTCTGTGATAACACTATCCATACACGGATTCTTGAAAGGTCTAAAGAAATGTACTCTAATACCATGTTAAAATTTCAGTGCATGGTAAACAGAGCTGCAAACTCTTAACCCTAGAAGGCTGAAAAACTTAACTCACAAAACTACTTCTGTACTCTACATCTGAAAACACGTAAGCTCTATGAAATCTTGAAAGTACTAACAGCAACTAATAAGAAATTGCAGCCCTCAGAAAATCATATCTGTTTTATCTTTATCAACTGGGAGAGAAAAACAGTGCACATTATCATAATTCACAGGTAAATTGAATGAATAACAAACCCAGTCTTCTTTTAGAGAAGGAGGTTGTGGTTACAATGCATGAAGACATCTCTAGTAGTGCACTCTACTAAACTGAATCAAACCCTAATTCTATTCAAGGAAATTGTGCGCAGGCTACATGAAAACATCGCCTAGAAAGGGGTGCCAAACTCCTACAATATTCCACCCTAGTTTAAAACTGGAATCCTCATATTCCATGCACATTTCCTCCAAATTAAGAACAGAAATTAAAGGATAAAAGTAGCACCTAAAAGAGACACTGAACTGTGAGCAATAAGAGAGGAACTGAAGAGGGCACATGCATGCTTGTAGCAATGAGACAGGAACTGACGAGGGCACATGTATGCTTGCATTTGCCAGCATGCATGCACCTGACTCACAGTCCATTCTAAAACTATGCCTCCATCCCAACTCCATCTCTACTGTGCAGACGAACCAATGCTACAGGTACCGCTGATGCATGCTGCTGAAAGAAGAATGGCTGCCAAGCAACCAGGTTAACTAGTACTCAGGGTTGGACCAAATCAAATATTTGTCTGCATCACATGATCAAACATAATCTGAAGGCAAATATTGTATTCAACATGAATTTGTAAACTCCTACAAACAAATATTGAAAGCTAAAGCATAAAACCACGAAATAATTACCTAACTTACCTCATAAGAACAGCAAACAAAACTCTACTGTGAAAAAATTAGGACACGTTATATATTTAGAAGAGTGAAAAAGTGGATATAATGTAAAATCACTAAAAGATGCATATAGTTTACCTTTTCTTCTTCAGTAACCTTCTCTAGGACCTGAGAAACATTTGCTGTTGGACTGCTTACTTTTCCCACCTTTACTTGCACTGGCTTATTCAGATATTCCTAAACAGAAAGCAGGATATTTAAGTCAATATCTTATAAGTTTTCGTCAAGTATTTCACTCACTAATGCTCAAGTTCATTTAGCACACATGAAAAGAACAAAGGCATAGAATGGATTTAAAGGAGGAATGACATGCAACTTAAAATTTCTACCTAAAATTTAAGGACTCACAATTTCTAATGTGTAGAAAAAGTGACCAAAGTAAGAACTTCTAACAGGATTGCAAAAAGTTCAGACTTCATAAGAGAGAATACTCATCCCATGTGGTACAAAGCTAGCTCGAGAGGCTTTCAGTTAGCATTAAAATTTCAAATGAGCTGTTAGTATTCTCAAGTAGGAGGAAGAGACCATGGTTAATACATGGTTAATATGAATAGGAACTTTAAATTATGTTATGCTATTAAAGTCATAACATATTAGAGCTTCATAATGGTGATCATGCCTCACATAGCTTAGGATTTAAAATTATGGATAGGAACTTTATATTATGTTATGTTAATAAAGTGGTGACATAATAAAGTGACCTACATGTTAATTATTGAACATGTCAGTCATAGTTATGTGCATGTTTTAATAACCTATGCCTCTTCCACGAGACATCTCTTTGTATTGACTTATACACATCCAATCTGTATATCTCTCTCTCTCTCTCTCTGTCTCTCTCTCTTTCTCTCTCTCTCTCACACAGTATTCTCCATGTGTTATGTGCATCTTTAATAAATATTCTTTTGAGAAAAAAGGGTACCAAGGAGGTGTTTCCTAGTGCTTTTTGCTTTTGAACTAGGAAAACATATGAAACACCTTTTTAGTAAGTGACTTTATGAGTTATTAAAGTCATGTGACTTTTAGTCATTTTATAAAGTTCAAAAATATTTAGTGCTTTATTATATTAAAGTTACTTTATGTTTTTAAAGCAACTTTATGAGAAAAAAGGTACAACGTACAAAAACAACATTAAAGTGGCTACAGAAGTCATTAATGAAGGGGGAGACATGAAAAGGGGGTCAATGGGAGATTAGATCTCCACCCTTGATCAAGAAGAGCTGAGATCTAATCTCAGCCATTGATCATAGGGTTAGGGCTTCACTTCATTATGAAGACAAAAAAGGGAGAAAAGGCAAAGGGAGCTCATTCATTCTTCAAGTGCAAGGTTGGTGAAGAGGAGAGGAGAAGAGGAGGATGAGATAGCTTCAATAGAAGGCTGAGATAGCTTCTAGAGGATGCTGACGTAGCAAAGAGGCTGAGATAGCTTCTGCTGAGAACAAGAGGAGGCTGTGATAGCTGAGATAGAGACTTTGCCAAGGAGAGAAACTACAGCAAGAAGACCACCTAACAGACTGAATTTGAAGGCTGCAACAGAGGCCCGAATTCCTGGGAGTCTGGCATGTATTTCCAGGCAGAGATAGAGGCACGCATTCCTAGAAAAAAGCATAGGTTCCAGCACACAATTCGAGGCAGCTTCATCACTTTCACAGGTCTGATAGGGCCAAAAAACAAGGGAGGACTGACGTCTGTCAGTGAGAAATTTGAGAAGAGATTCATCTACCAGCAGAGAAAATTTCAGGGGTCTGAGAGGACCAGTGCCCAAAAATCAATGGTATAAACTGCTGTAGCAAAGGCCTGAAAATATAGGAAGCTGAGCACTGAGTTTGAGGCAGTATCAGTGTATTTTTCTGAGGTTGGCAGCAGGGATTTCAAGGAGGGTCACACTACATTTAATGCTGGTCTGACATGCCCACAGTTTGACAAGAAAAGTCAGGTTTGAGGCTCGAAAGTCGTGGCAGAGAAAGGGCTGCCAGTGGCATGCAGTTCTGGAGCAGTGATTGCTGAACGATGCACAAATCTCAAGGACAGCAGCACGCTTTCCTAGATATCAGCAGGGAGAGACAAGAACCCTGTGTAATGAATGCCGTGTAATAATTTCTCTGAGATAAGCAAATAAAAATCCTCTTCTAGACTGTTTCTCCCGTTGTGAGTTTTTCCAGGGCCAGAGATTGACCAAAAATATCAGTGTTCAATTTATGTGCATGCTTGTGTGAAATTTGTTATCAGCTGAAAGTGTAAAAGTGTAGTAGAGGTAGCCTAGCAGTGTTTTGATTCCAATTTTATATTCAATGTTTTAAATGAAACATGGGGTTGAGCATTAAACAATAATGAGCAAAATAAACTGAAAACAAAAGGGCTACAGTCACCTTAAATTTTTTACATAGTCCAAGGGAAAAAAACAGCTCAATCTTCAGATGGCAAGACAAATTATAATCTGTTTTTTTCTTTTTTATTAAAGATTATTTTGGTTTCAGTTACATCAGGTTCAGAGTACCAGCAATGTTATCAAAAAGCTACAACATGACATAATATACAATGTAATGAATCCATACAGCAAAATTTCATATCTAAAAGCTCATTGAAAGTGTTAGATCTCACAAACATTGTCTGGGCCATAACAGATACACTAGGAAAATTACTCAAGGGTGAAATATGTGCATTTAAATTGCACAGACTAGAAGGATCAACAATGGTTAGCAACCTGAATAGTAGAAAAATAAGTGATTGCTCTTGCTACATTGAAAGCTTCATGGTACAAGTGTTAGAGGTCAGCAACATTGTCTTGGCTACAACAGATACTACTAGAAAAATTATTCAAGACTGAAATATGTGCATTTAAATTGCACAGACCACATGGATCAACAGTGGTTAGCAACCTGTATAGTAGAAAAATAACCACTCTCTTGCTGATGGTTATTATTGATGGTCATGCATAATCTATTTTTATTAGTTACATCAGGATATTTATATGCTTAACTAACAGGAAGTCAACTCCTGAAAACCACATATCTATTACCACCCAGTTCATTTCAAAATATACAAACCAACACGACAAAATTCATATCAGTGTCAAATTTATAATATCCTTTACTAACCATCCTGCTATTTATTTTCCCTTCAAGACATGACCAGAGTTGTCAGGTCTATAATACTAGTAAAGCAGCAGACCAGGAAGAGTTTCTCAAACGTGTTATTAACTCCCTAGACTTTCAAATTATTGAAATTGTCTATTCAGGACTGTGCAAAAGTAAACATGTGTAGGACGATGGAAGCTTGACTTGCAACCCCGCATTCTCACTGACAACAACTCCAAAGATTTAGAAAAAAAAAAAAAGCACAACTTATATAATTGGTTCAAGTAATAAATGAGATTTTTGCTTGTGCATAATATTCTGACTGAGAAATCTATGAAAATAAAAAGACATCAGAGTTAAGTTGCATGAGACAAGGAATTATGTACAATTTGCTAAACAGGTACACACTGGAAATGTGGTCCCCTAAAATTTAGCAACTGAGAAGTGTGGCATTAAAATTTAAATAACAGATAAAATATAACTTAAAAAATTAGAACTTTTATATAAATAGTACAATATCTTGAAAGAAAGAATAAAATCAGCAAGAAAACTTAAATGATAAAAATACACATCAATTTAGTAGGAAATCCATGTCAATATTATTTCCCTTGGATCATTACACTATGCAAAATCCAAACCAAAAAAACTGTTATGAATAAAATATAAATATAATAATAATAACGAATAGTTAATTAAATAGTAATTAGTTAATCAAGAGGCATGTCCCTAAGGACATGACCATTCATGACAGGGTACCTGCCTAGGTATATAAAGCAGACCCTCATTTATAACTCAATCACCTCACTTGTGTTCAAATATTCTTCTGTAATATATTATTGTCCTATCATGGATGTTTATATATTCGAATATTTCAAATCTTCTGAAGTAGTCTATTGCGTATATAAACTTTGTTCGTTGCATTGGTATCAGAGCATTCCTTTGAGTATACGAACTTTGTTCGTTACATTTGGTATCGGAGCCACATCTGATCCAAGTCTTTGGCCATCAACTTTGCATCAACGTTGTTGCCGTCACGATTGAAGCACTTCGCTACACAATCTGTTACATATACGAACTTTGTTCGTTACATTGGTATCAGAGCATTCCTTTGAGTATACGAACTTTGTTCATTACATTTGGTATCAAAGCCACATATGATCCAGGTCTTTGGCCATCAACTTTGCGTCAACATTGTTGTCGTCACAATTGAAGCACTTCGCTACACAAGCTTGGAGTTTCTCCTTTGTCAGAGGCCCTTGGCCATTTAAAAAATATAATAAAATAAAAAAGAAAAGAAAAAAGGAAGTAAAAAAAATCGAAAATAAATGTATTGAAAAAAAATTATATATTAAAAAAATCATTAAAAAAAAAAGACAATAGAAAAATAGATATAAAAAAATTATATTGCATAGTAAAAAACCAAAAAAAAAATATTAAAAAAAGTAACCAGATAAATAAAATAAAATAAAAAAACAGAGAAGTCAAATAAAAAAACAAAACCACAAAAAACATCTATAAAAAAATTAAAAATTAAAAAAATTACCTGAAGCAGAATAGTCAATGCCCATCACAATTGCAACCTGCACGCAACCATAGGACTAAGCTACAGTCATTGTCATTGACCGACAAAGCCAACGACAACGCCGCCCGTTGCAATGGCCACCGCCATTAACCACAGCTTCATTCAAACTGCCAAACACGTCGCCACCATTTTCCTTCCTCGCGTACACCCCTGCTTCGTCGACATCCACACCACCATTTCGTTCTTTCTCGCTATGTCCACCATCTCACCGTCGCGTGTTTAATATTCCTATCCAACATTACCATTGTTCCACTGTCAACAAAACTTATCCCCTGTTTCCACTGTCACACGTCCGCTCTTTCCCGGACTATCGCAGTCGCTTCCCTACTCATCATTGTTGCCATCCTCCATTCCTGCGTTAAATTCTTCCCCTCAATTCCAGGCCGTTTTTGGTAGTACTCGCCACATCCAATCACGACGTTGGTCGACCAGTCCCATCTCCCACCACCATCGTTGTTTGTCTCAGTGTTGTTAAAATCGCGATATTATCGTTTTTCACGATTTTTTCAGCAAAAAGATAAATCGCGCTTAGTACTCGAGGCAACTACCAAATAAAAATAAACTACCACGAATCCCGAATCCCCGTGTCAGGTGACTTAGGTTGTAGATGGTTTAGATATTAAAAAAATTGAAAAAAATAAATATTTTTGTACCAAACAATTTTTTCCCGATTATTACCAATTTTTTCCCGATTATTATGATTTTTTTCCGATTTTTTCCTCACGCCAATATTATCTCGATAACGATTAATGCAACATTGGTTTGTCTTCAACGTCATGATAATTTTTCCCTCCCATCGCTCTGCACCCAATCCACCATTGCCAACCGGTTACTGCAACCATTGGCCAATGCGTGATTACTGTCAACGGTTACATCATCATCACCGCACACTGCTACCACCATCGTACCATCATACCACCTTTCCGTATAATCAACCACAAAATAAATAAATAATTTTTGTGAGACATTGTGCCATTCAAAAAGTCTGGAGTTAGAAATCATCAGTAGTTTTCAAAGCCATACAACACCTCTTGGTTGTTGACTAATTAAAAGAGAAAGGTAAAGTGCAAATAAAAGTCAATTAAAAGTTGAAAATCTAAGACATATTAGAAAGGTTAAGTGTCCAAGACACACTTCATTTAGATAAAGTGAAAAGTTATTTGACATTCTTTTAAAAGAAAAAGAGAGTATTTAATTAAATTAAAGAAAAGAAAGAGAGACTATATATATATATATTATATATATATATTATATATTATATATATATATTGAAGTGGGTATCTTATAAAAATCCCAAGCTTTAGTCAAAGTATTATTTAATAAAATTATCGACAAAGATGAAAGGGATTCGATCTTTGAAGGAGAAAAATAAAAAGAAGGTAAAAAGATGATTTCCACAAAGAACGGTGGGTTCTTTTCAAAATGTCCTTTTTGTTCACAAGGATATTCTAATTGTCAAGGGTCATTCAAAAATAGAAATGTGGTTTGCAGAAAATGTTAAAAAAAATTTACGTTAGTCGAATCTCTAAGTGATGCACAAAAGCAATCAATCGCAAGAGATATAGAACAATTAATGGCAATATTTAAGCGACAACAAATTGCAAGTGGAACAACCATCATCACTCCTACAAAACGATGTAATCCAGTGTACCGAGAAAATGCAATTGGAAGATCAAGAGAGAGACAAAATAACCAAACTTCGGCAAAACAAGAAAGCATTGTAACAAGAATATGAAGATCTTGCGGATATGCATTACAAAGAAGTAATGGAAAAGGACGAAGAAATTTCTCGCCTCAGGGACCACATTGAAAAATGAATTGCACAAGTCAAGAAGACTAAGGTCATAAAGAAGGAACTCAAGAAGCACCTATCCGAACAAGAAGAGAAAAATTTATGTTTAAAGAACCTTTATAAAAAAATATTAGAACAAATCAAAAGTTTAAAAGATGAAGAGAAGGATATTAATGCTAAAGCCATCAATTCAGAAAATGAAGAACTTTCACATCTAAGGAATCATAATCAAAACCTTCTTACACAAATAAAGAAGCTTAAAAGTGACAAAAAGTCGCTAAAAGACAAGTTAAAACAACTTACTCAAGAAGACGTATCGAAATTCTAAGTCGTAACAGTCCATGTTGAAGATAAGGGAACGAATGTTGATCCAGTCAATGTCACAATTCAAGAAGAGGATAAACCAGTTGAAGCGAAGATGTACTCAGAAGTTGCAGTTCAAGCAATGGAAATTTCAAGTGAAGATTCCACAATTAATCAAGTGACTTTTGTACCTAAAAGAAATCAAATTCCTTCAATAAACCAAGAAATTACCACAAACAAATTGAATATCACATCACAAGAACTCCTTATCACCATCCAAATTATAAAAGCAGGTACCTCAACGAGAAACAAGTGACTTATGTTCCTAAGAATGTCGATGTCACCATAATTCAATCTTGTGATAAAAATCCATCTCAAGTTTTCAGTAACCGCAAGATTCTACAAAATATTGATTTAGGATGGTTAGATCCCTTCTCAGTGCAACAGTTGTGTTTATTTCTTAAAAGATCCTATCATCTTGTATCAAAAAAGATGACAACTCCAAGAATTTGAAGAGTTCCAAAATATGCAAAAAGAATAAAAGAAAAAGAAACAAATGATATGCCTTGTCAACAATAAGCTTTGAGGACAAAGCTTTTTGAAGAGGAAGACAACGTTATAAATAAAATATAAATATAATAATAATAAGGAATAGTTATGTAAATAGTAATTAGTTAATCAAGAGGCATATCCCTAAGGACATCACCATTCATGATAGGGTACTTGCCTAGGTATATAAAGCAGACCCTCATTTGTAACTCAATTATCTCACTAATGTTCAAATATTCTTCTATAATATATTATGGTCCTATCATGGATGTTTATATATTTCAAATCTTCTTAAGTAGTTTGTTGCGTATACGAACTTTGTTCGTTACAAAAAACTTTATAAATAAGGCTATACATCCAAAGGCACCCTGATATATAAGGTTATATGTGTCGATATACAACATCAGGTAAAGCCTTACAATCATTCATCTCATATTCTTCATTGAGAGAAATAGAATCAAATACATGTTCAACAGTGGATTGGACAAAGTATTTGTTAGAAAATCAAAAAGGAAGAAAGATTTTCTTATATCGATAATTACTTGTGATTCTTTTATCTTTATGTTCTTCTTTTATCTTTTAGTTCATCAAGCAATTACCAAAACAATAGCACAAGGACAACAAATGTAGGCAAACAGCTAGGGAAAAATCCCTATCTATGGGAAAGCCCAGTCAACAATTCTTGCTTCAATAGTCTTTAAAGATAATCCAAAACTCTTGACCTAGACAAAGACTTCCTCCACACCAAGTCAGCCCTCAATCCTTCTTGCAGATGATAACCCTTCAATAGCAACTTCGACCTAGCAGCATCAACTTGCAAGAGCAACTAGTAGCAGTAGCTTCGACTAGACAAAGGAAAACTTCAATCTCCCTAGATACTCCTCAAAAGTGAGAGATAGATGGTTCAAATTTTCGATCTTGATGTCTTCTTTCTTCCTCCAAAAACTCGCACTCCTTTCCAGCCTCTTTCCAGCTCTTTTTCAACTTCGCATTTCTCAGCTACCAGCTTCAAGATATAGAACTATGAGAGAGAGAATGAATTGCTCCAAATGAGTTCGAACTGCCTTGTATATATAGCCTTACAGTGAGGTCGAATTGTCCTTCATGAGGCCGACTTGACGTGAAGGTGACAAAATTCATTTTTATCTCAAAAAATAATTCTTTTTACATTATTCAAAAGCCCAAGAAGGGTCTCTTTTAATGGAAAATGACTCTAATGACTCAAAATAAATCCTAGAAGTCTCATGGGGACTTTGACCTAAAACAAGATGACTCAAGCATAAAACCCATGCTTTAGTAAGTCATAATAATAATAATCATAATATTTTCTTCATTCTTTTGATAGGTACATTTCATTGTGACTCAAATACATTTATGAAAACCAAACCTAGTTACATATTTCAATAGTATTCCACTTCTACGTTCCTCGATATCTAGCACGGAAAGAGAGAATTCCAAGCTCGAAGATCCAGGAATCACCAAAAGAAAACTCTTTCTTATATCAAATGAGATGCTTTTAAGGCTTTTTTATTTCTAAAAGTTTACTTACTTTTATCTATTGTATAATGTCCCTAGCCACTTAGGAAGCTTATGAAAAAGTCCACTAGCCTAAAGTGGTTCCCATAGGCTAAAGCGGGGAAATATTTAATAAAAGGGACTTAAATTGCCTAAGGAAATATTATAAAGTCCAAAAAGGAGAAAGGGTGATATTTCCTAGCCAAGTAAGAAATCACTTTAACTTTATAAAATGAAGTATCATAAAGTGACTTTATAAAAGCGAATTTAATAAAAAGGGAAGGTGAAAAGGCAACCCTAAACTCATAAAAGAAGGAAATGAGGAGACTCTGCTCATTCATGCATTTTGCATTTTTGGAGAAAGATCTCTTGAAGAGAGTTTGAAAGAGAAGCTTGGGGTTTTGGAACCCTAGCCGCCATAGTAGACTTCGGTGTTAAAACTAGACACCCTAGTTTGGATTTGTGAGTCGAATCATTCAAATTTCACCACTGGACTTCAATGGAGAACAAGCTTTTCGAGAAATATTGAGGTATTCCGGCGTTATCAGTTGGTTTTAAATTCTTATTGGGTATTTTCTATTTTATCTTGACAGGTTGGAGGACCCATGAAGATCTAAGTTTCAAGCTCATCATAGGAGGTCGATTTAGTATCTAGACTCTACACTGCTGAAGAGTACAAATTTCTGAGTATCATTTGATGAGTCAAAGTGCCAAGTGAGGAGGACGAGTTGTGCTATAAAGGCTGGTCTAAATGCTGAAAGGGAGGATAGACTAAATGCAGAGTTCTAACATTCTTTCTGGTCAAACCCACACCCACAAAGGCCATGATTTCTGGATTTAAAGAGGACTGCATTTTGTACTCAGAGTTAGGTTGTGTATTGCATCAAAGGACGAGTTTGCTGGGCTGTTCCAGACCAGAACCAAGTATTACCTTTGTTGTGTGTGTAACAGTCCCCAATACCTACTTTCTGAGGTGCATTGAAGATTAATGATAGCTGGTATGGCCACTGGTAGGAAGGGATAGCCGTTGAAGCTTCCAGAGGAGGATCCTGTAGTGTATCATGGTCATTGGGAGTCTCAAGAAATAATTCGTGGGTTTATTCTTGGCAACTGGAAGCCGAAATCCTCCATCAAATAATGTGTTGTGCTCAGAACTATTCACTGGAGTAATTATCAGGTTATATTGCTCTCATTTGTTCTCTGTACATTTATATTTCAAGAAAGAGAAAGGTTGTACGTATTAGTGCTATCCATATACTGTTATATAACAGCTGTGTAGTCATTTATGGCTTAGATATAAGCATCATAAGTTCATTGTGCAGCACATATCAAACAGTGTAAACCATTTTGGAAACAAAATTTGTCAAACTCACCTATGGCAATGTGTGTTTGAATGTTTGACAAATTGTCTCACTGTAAATATCACTGAAGAACCCTGAAATTTAGTGACCATTTGGGAGGTTTCCTTAATTGGGATTTTACAGTGTTATCAGAGCCTTAGAATTGTCTCAGCCGTGGGTTATCAGTTTGAAGACTTAGTTGCAGAATGACAGTGCTTTCATGATAGAAGAAAACCCCTATACAAGGATAACATCTAGGAGAAAACACACTTACAGAGGAAGATATCCCTGATACGTAGAGTGAAGAGACACCAGAAAAGGGCAAGACGGTAGAGAAAACACCTGAGTTTGAAAGGCCAGATATGGGATATAAGGAGGAACAGGCTTTTAACAGCTTGCTAAGGGCTATAAATGACATGGCCAAGGGCCAAAAAAAGATGGTGGACTTGATGAAAGGCATGACAAATAAAAGGACTTCCACTGGGAAGGAGCCTTTGAATGGGGAAGGGTCCAACATTGCTGAGGGCAGTCAGGCCCGTACTCATGTGCATGACCAGTCACGCACTGCTAATAAAATGCCCAGACCCAATATGCCTCAGTTCGTACAAGAGACAGCAGAGGACTTAACAAAGCAGGCTGATTTTGGAATCCCTTAGGCAAATTACATGGAGCAGTACCAAGCACTGGGGAGTGGTAAAAAATCTAGGGCATTCAGAGTCACCAGATTTCTCTGCTTGATAATTGCTTGTGATATACTTTTACTTCTTAACTTATAGTTTTCTCTTTGTTAACTTATTGATGTGTTCTTCCCATCAAGACAATTACCAATGTGCACAATAAAAGACAAGTGACACAGTATGTAGGCTTGTCAGCCAGGGCCAAAACCTCCCACCTCTTGAGAGGAAAACCTGATCAAAAGTTTTCTTCTAGATCTTCAATTGATAAGTACCAAGACCATGACACAAACCCTTGACTCTAGTATCCTCCCAAGAACCTTGTCACTAACCTTGATGCCCTGCCTCTTCCCTTCCTCAACTTTCTTCTTGATCTCGAACTATTCTCCTCGGCTCCTTCTAGAGAAACTCAGTCTCTATCCTTAGCACTGCTCCTTCTTGATTTCCTCTAGAGAATCTCGGTCTCTAGGTCTTCACTGGCCTCCTCTAGAAAAACTCGGTCTCTAGATTTCTATCTCGACCTCCCAGAAGAATCCTTCTCCCTTGCTTGCCCAAAAGAAACTTCGCTACCCCAGAAGAAACCTATCTTCACACTGCCCAGAAGAAACCTATATTCGCACTGCCCAAAAGAAACTTCCTTCGCACTGCCCCAGAAGACACATTCCCTTACTTCTTCGCACTTTTGTTTAGCCCTTTACTTCGCACTTTTGCTTGCCGAAATCAAGTCGAGTTTCTTGATCGAATTGTGTATCTTCAAGTGAGGCAGAGTTGGGCTATTTATACACCTCCACACATGTCCTTTACACTAACATGTTCACTTGAGGTTAGGCGGACTTCATCTAGCAATTTCTCCCATAGTTGTAGGTCGACTTGAAGAGGATAGGTGACAAGGTCTTGGAGGATACTTTACATAGACAAGATTGACTCTTTTACAAAGTGTAACATGACTTCATTACATGACAATGACTCTTAACATTTTATGACTAGATGACAAATAAATCCTAAAGACTCTCAATGGGATTCTTGACTCAAAACAAAATCTCTTCCTCATGAAACCCATGAAGCAAGTCAATATAATAAAATTATTTTTCATATTTACATCTCATTACATAAAATCATATTTATGTGTCATTATGAAGACCGAACCTACTTACACTTTTCAACATTCCCTTTTAACTAGGGAGGTATTCATAATGGTACTTGGACTTTCTCAATCTGAAGAATCTCTCATAAGAAGTATTCGGATTTGTAACTCATTTGTATAGCATCATATCAACCAGTAGTGTTACATAGTAAGGCCTTGACTAACAGCTCCATCTCTCCACAAGATCTAAGCTCAATGTTGGCGAGACCAATGATTTATAGACACCTTCATCATTGTCTCTCTCAGAACATACCCCACCTGGGTTCTCTCAGGATATGTTCCATGAGGACTATTTTTATCTTGGACTCCCCGATCCTCAAAGAATATCAGTCCTCCATGCCTACTCTTTCATGGGATGCCTTATTTCATCCCCAAAGAGTATCGAATGCCAAAGGATTACACAATCCTCCATTCTGTCTTCCCAGGTTAAGACCAGAACGACATGTTTATCTCTCCCTTTCAAACCAGGAGGACATATTCCATTAAAGGAATGTACCTAAGCTCCTTGGTTAGGATTTTTCCAAGTTTCTTCCAAGTAAGAAACTTATTTTCAAGCTCCCTCTTAACTAGGGACCTATCGCAACTCCTCGTGTGGAGATCCTAAAACTATCAGCTGCTTGAAGAGCTCCTTCCTTCGATGTCATGAATTTTTTCTTGATTAAGGAGTCTTCATCTTTGGAAACTTCTACATAGGACACAGATCATCCATCACTTTTATCCATGAGTTAGTCATGTCCTTGACTCATCAAAAAGTCATCCATTAGATTTTCCATCTGACTTTGCTCCATGCCATATTTTTTAGAAGGACATTACATCCTTCTATATGGTTTGCTTGGAAGTCATCCACAGACTTCCCTTTGGCAATCCTACATAAGCCCATCCAGATATTAGTTCAAAAATAAATGAACACTTTAAACCAAAATTACCTTTTTGATGATCTTTCACCATGACATCTTCCTGTAGGTATCAGCATCCTGCATGCAGATTGACACATCTCCCACTGATATCCATTGTCAGGGGTCTCTATCTTTTTCTGACTTCCATCAGAGTCTTCACATCCTTCGGAGAGATCTTACAATCAAATCTTCTTGGACTTCGAATGTTGAATGCCTTCTACCTTCATTGCATATTATCACAATCTCTTCCTATCTTTTCTCACACATTTCATTCCCAGGAGCTTCCAATCAGAATTCCTTAATTGTAGTCAGCTTCCTTATGATACATATGAGAACATATTATGTTGATCTCATCTAGTGCGATTTATGCTTTTTTTGCAATCTTTCGAAGGAGGAACTTCCTTCTTCTCTTGATCATATTTCCCAAGATAGTGATCCATATTATCTGCAGCCATATGACATGACTTTCATAATATCCTATGTAAGCATACATACCTCATCTTCCTTTCGATCATCCAAACTTTCTGTAGCAGCTTCATTCGAAAGATCTTTATCATGCTTTCCGGTTATGTCATCATACCATCATCCCTTGAATCCCATGAGTTGGAATTTTTGACAAAACATTTGCTTCCTTTCTAGATCGATGAATCCTTTGATGAGGATTCCATCAGAGAAAGTTGAGGATGTTTCATATCCTCACCCGACAGATGTTTTCTTTATTGACTATGATGATCCCAGTCGATGATGACCTATGTTTCTTTCTATAAGTATTAATGAGGTTTTTCCAAGTGCTCTCATTCTTTGTAATGAGTAGAATTTGTACCAAACATAATTTCTGATTCCCATGTCACGAGCTCTTACTTTTAACGCTTCTATCACGGTGCTATTTCTAATCTGGTGCATTCTATTTTATTTACACTGCTTCCTATCTATAACTTACAAGTGAAAAGCACCTTCTAGTGAAGAAGATCGTCTCAGTCGTAGTAGAGATCTTTTCGGTTCTTCTTTCTTAAGCCACTGTCTTAGGTTCTTTCACTTCCTTAGTAGAATAGTCTTCTTTCCTGTCCCCCTTACATTTAGAACAGTCTTTTCTATAGTGCCCAATATTTTGACAACCATAGCATCTTTCCTCAGCCATGTTCTTCTTTTTCTTTGGAGTACCAAACTTTTCAAATTTTTCGTTTCGTCTTGTCACTAATTGTTCCCTTCTATCTGATCTTTTGTCACTTTCTTTCTTCATCCTGTCTTCTTCTACCTTGCAGAGAAATCATAATTTGATGAATGGGATAGCTTTCTCTTCATCAGTAGACATGATGTTACCTTGTTCATCAGTTAATGCATTTAGAATAATGAAGATCATTTCTTTCTCAGATACCATCTCTCCCAGATCGTGCAATTGCCCTTGTTGGAAGATGTTATATTCCTTGGAAGGTAATATTGTCTTTGTATTATGTTGGAAGTTGTCCACAATCTTATGTAAAAGAGTAATACATTATATCCCATATTTATTATGGCATAGTATACTCTAGTATTCATTTATTATATAAAGAGGTCTTATTTTGGAGAATTATGTTATTTTGCAACGTGGTTGTGCCATTTCCAAAAACTAGTTATAATGAGCATTTGGAGTGTTATTGAGTGTTTTTTGTTTTGACACCCGACATTTTTGGTCAGATCTGTTACCTTCTATGCAGAATTTCCCATAACAAAGTAGAGATTTTGGTTCCTCTCGCCAAGCTACCCAATCTCAAAAAAAAAATCAGCGCAAATGGAGTATCGGAAGCAAAATTATCGCTAATTTAAAATTGACAGTTTTTTCAACGTTTTTGGTGATGGCAGAACAAATTGCATAAATGTACAGTTTTCTATCCACTTTTTCTCTTGTCATTTCTTGCATTTGGGTTTATATTTCTTGTCAAATTTTCTATCATTATGACTTCAGAAGTAGCTTTTGTTCCTGAACTTGTCGATTCTAACTATCTTGCATGGAAAATGGAAATGATTGATGTTCTCAAGAGTAAGAATCTATGGAGGCTGGTCAATGGTGAACACAAGAAACCTATAGATGCTCAAGCCTTGATTAAATGGGAAGAAAATTGTGATCAAGCAAGAGGACTCATTGGTCAAACGGGTTTAGATAGTCTTCAAGTGAATATTGACACAGAAGATAGCGCGGTTGAGGTATGGATAATTCTTGCTTCTTTAATTAATAAATTTGATGACGTTTTTGCTTATTACCTTGAAAAGAAGATTTGTGAGCTAGATCCTACTAATTTTGATAGAGTAGAATTATGTCTTGCTGAATTGAAAACCTTAAATGAAAAGTTAAATAATTGCGGTAAAGATTACAAGAAGACAGAGATTGCTCTTATCATTCTTGTAGAACAAAAATTGACATCTTGCTTTGACATGTTCATCCAAACTAGGAATAGGACTCTTGAATTGTCTCAAAGTACTACGAAACCTACTTTTGATGATTTTTGTAAAGGATTGATAAATGAGCTATAAATGTTGATTGCTTCAGGACAAGTCTCACCTAATAAATCTCTTATGGCACATAATAAGAATCCTATGAAAAGTTTTAATAATGCTAAAGGTTCTTATTCACACACTTCTAATCATACTAAAAATAATGACCATGCTTCTCATGCACATCATGAAACTAGTAAGAGGAAGAAAGTGTATGATCCTTGTAAACATTGTGGTAAAACTAACCATCCTGAAAAGAATTGTTTTAAAGCGAGACGTCTAATGACTAAAGCTAACAAGAAAAATTCTAATGAATCTCAAGTAGCTTTATGTGCATCTATTGTTTCGTGTAGCAATTCTTCTTCTAATGTGGAATGGATAATGGATTCTGGTGCTTCTAAACATATGACTGGTAATGCTTCTTTATTTAGATCTTATGACACTAATAAGCACTCGTCTCAGAAAGTTTCTATTGGTGATGGTAAACAACTTTTCATAATTGGTTCTGGTAATATTAATGTTGCTAATGGTCAATCGGAAGATGTTTTTCATGTTCAAAACATGCCCATTAACTTACTTTCTATTTATCGTGCATGTCAGAAAGGTTTTAAATTTGAAGCTTGGCCTGATAAATATGTTCTTAAAGATATCAACCAAGATTACAAAGTAGTGTCTTCTGGGTCGGTTGATCATACAGTTGGTTTATATAAATTTGTTAGTTTTAACTCAACTAAGAGACAACCCTTTTATTCCTATGTTGCTCATGCTGATGAACTAAGTTAATTATGGCATGAAAGATTGGGTCACTTGAACTATGGTAAAATACAAATGCTAACTAAAATGATTCATGGTTTGCCTAATATTTCTTCTACTACTGGTGTTTGTGAAGGATGTGTTCTTGGTAAACATCATAGAGAAATGTTTGATAAAGGTCAAGCTCGGCGTGCTAAAGCACCTTTGCGATTAATTCATAGTGATATTTGTGGTCCTCTTGAAGTCCCTTCAACATCTCATGCAATTTATTTTCTTACTTTATTGATGACTTTAGTAGAGAATCTTGGGTTTATTTTTTGAAAAATAAAAGTGAAAAATTTGTAAAATTTCAAAAATTTAAATCCATGGTTGAAAATGCATCTGGTAAGAGTATTAAAACCTTGCGATCTGATAATGAGGGGGAATTTGTTATGCAAGAATTTGATGCATATTTATCTAAACATGGTATTCAACATCAAAAGGTTGTTGCTTACACACCTCACCAAATTCGTGTTGCTGAAAGGAAAAACAGAAATTTAGTTCAAATGGCTAGATGTATGCTTTATTCTAAAGGATTGCATAAGAAATTTTGGGTTGAAGCCATCTGTTGTGCTAATTTTATTTTAAATAGAGTTCCTACTAAAGTTTTTAAGCATGATACCCCTGAGGAAAAATGGAATGGACGTAAACCGGATATTAGTAATTTTAAGGTGTTTGGTTGTGAATGTTGGGCTCATATTCCTGATGAAAAACGGAAAAAGTTAGAACCCAAATCTCACAAGTGTATCTTCATTGGTTATGATGAGAATTCCAAGGCATACAGGTTGTTTGATCCTTCCAATCAAAGTGTCATAATCAAAAGGGATGTTCAATTTCATGAAGACTCTTCCCTACCTAAGTCTATAGAATCTCATGTTACCCTAAATTTACCAATACCACCTGTTACTCCTATTCTTGTTATTCCTCCTTCCAGCCATGTGCCTCTTATTGATCTTGATTCTTCCTCTCCCTCAAGTATTCCACCTGAAACTCATGAAGCTCCTGAAGTGACTCGTGTTCCTTCTACTCTTCTTGTTTGGGCTCGGAAAACTCTTGAATCTACAGGTAGAGAGGTCGGAAATCCTTCTAACACTCATCGAACTAGATCTCACTTTGCTCTTATGACCAAAGTTTTGCCACAGATGATCCTACTACTGAGGGTAGGCCTCATTGGGAACAAGCTATGTTTGTTGAATATGAATCTCTTTTGAGAAGCAAGACTTAGTCTCTTGTTCCTCTTCCTTTAGGAAAGAATTTAGTTGGTTGTAAATGGGTTATAAAACTAAGTTCACTGCAAAAGGATAGATCGAAAAGCATAAAGCTAGATTAGTTGTAAAAGGTTTAATCAACTTGAAGGTATTGATTATAACGTAACTTTTGCTCATGTTGCTAGAATTAACACAATAAGAACCATTTTGTCACTTGTTGCATCTTATAACTAGGAAATTCATCAAATGGATGTTAAAAGTGCCTTTTTAAATGGTGATCTTACTGAAGAAATTTATGCGCAACAACCTCCTAGTTTTATTTTCGCTGAATCCTTAAGTTTAGCATGCAAATTACACAAATCTTTATATGGTCTCAAACAAGCATCTAGGGCTTGGTATGATAAAATTGATGCATATTTCTTGAATAAAGGTTTTAAGCGTTGTATATCTGATCCAAATCTGTATGTTAAGAACATTGGTGATAATGTCCTCAATATTGTTTTATATGTGGATGATCTAATTATCACTGGCAGCCAGCTTGTATTGTATTAATTCAAGATATGAAAATTGCTCTTCAAAAGCAGTTTGAGATGACAGATCTCGACACATTGCACTATTTCTTGGGTCTATAGATCTAGCATATGGCCGATGGTATTTTTCTCTCTCAGCCTAAGTATGCGACAGATTTATTGACTCGTTTCCGTATGAGTGATTGTAAACTTGCTCCTACGCCATTTCAATCCACTGTAAAGTTAACTATTGAGTGTACCACTCCACTGGTTGATGCTACTCTTTATGGTCAGCTAGTTGGCAGTTTGATATATTTAACTCACAGCAGACTAGATCTCTCTTTTGCAGTCAGTATGGTTTCTCGATTCATGCAGCAACCTCGTGAAAGTCATTGGCAGGCAGCCAAGAGAATTCTGCAATATTTATAGGGGACATTGCATTATGGTGTATTTTATTCGAGCAGTGCTACAGTTTTACTCTTTGGTTATTCAGATTCTGATTGGGCAGGTGACAGTTTTGATTGATGGTCAACTATTGGTTACATATTTCAACTTGGTTCAAGTCCGAACTCTTGGTCCAACAAGAAGATAAAGACTCTTTCTTTATCTTCATGTGAAGCAACGTATAGAGCAGCCAAAGAAGCAGCTAAAGAAGTCGTTTGGTTATGACATGTTCTTACCAAGCTTGGTCTGGTTCCGAAATCGTCCACTGCATTGAAATGTGACAATCAGGGTGCAATTCAGCTTGCTTATAATCCGGTATATCACTCCAAGACGAAGCATCTCGACCTTGATGCTCATTATATTCGAGGTCTTGTCACCGATAGTATTCTTTCTCTGGAGTATTGTCCTACCAAGCAATAGGCAGTCGATATCTTCACCAAATCCTTGACAAAAGCGAAGTATGTGCATCTTCACACTTTGCTTGGGATGAGGGAAGTTGTCATCAAGGGGGAGCAGTAATGACTCCTTCCTTCCTTAGTGTTAGGATGGGCCCTTCTCCCAACCATCATTAAGGGGGAGTGTTGGAATATATTATATTCCTTGGTGATCGAGGTGGATCTTTTTGAAAAGTACCAGTGGCATGGTAAAAAGGCCCAAAACTCAAAATGGCAGAATTTGTATAAACTTAGCATCGGATCGAAGTGCTCGTCATCCTGATTCTAACAATGCGAACAACACTCGAATCCGAGCTCATATGAAAAAGTTAGAGCAAGTTAAAGTTCAGGTTTGACTTGGACTAGTGGCAGGAAAAGATGACGTGGCAGAACTCTCAATAAATGGCGAAGCGCCAAGTGGCAGGCTGCCATTGGCCCCGCATTTCGCAAATCGTAGAAGGAAGAGGTTCGCAGTTAAGGAAATCGGCCCCAACACTACTAGGTTACGATTTGCGATATTGCAAGCACAGATCTGAGGCGGGCCGGCGATAAGATCAGCCCCAAAGCAAAGTCGGAGTGCGATGCAATGATCGCAATCGCACATCACAAACGTAAGGCATTAGAGAATCGACCCCTGACAGTCAAGGTTGCGATTGCAATATCTCAATCGTTTGTCGCACACGCCGCATTCATAAACTATAAGACACCCCTGGCTCTGCCAATTGCGATTTGAGATGATTCTATCAGATCTGATATATATTATGTATTGCGGTTGATAATTGTTGTCGGGTCCGCATGTTATCGCAGATCGTTCTTCATTTTATCACCTTTCATTCATCGCTTAATATAAAGGCATGGGTATGTCTACCGATTTAAACGTCGATTCTCTGTGTTAAAGTCATCGGGTTAAGGTAATGTGCGGTTAAGAGGTTATGAAAGTTTTTCTATGTTTAAACAGGTAATTACCCGCATACTATTCCAGGTCCGAGATTCTTGGGATGGAAACCGACTGCTTGCTATCCTTATCATTTGTTGATACTGGCGGGGTTGAGGAGTTAGCCACCAACATATATAATGGATTGTCCACACAAGAAAAAGGGGGAGACTTGCATAGAAGTTCAGAAACTATTGTGTACAGCAGTAACCCGACCTGGCAACAAGTCAGAACCTCGCCTTGAGCAGTAGGGAAGTTCCGAGAGGGTGAAGAAGCTTCATTTCTCTTAATTGGGTGTTCAGATAAGCCATTTTGCACGACTTTTCGCCAAGATTTCAGTGATACCGTCTATTTCTAAGGTTGGGCTCTCCATTCTTTGTCCATCTTCCAACTTGGAGGTATAAGAAATGTAAATGAATGTTGCTTGTATTTTTATCTCTTTTTATGTCCTTTAATGAATGAAGGCCTCCCCACTATTGAGCAGGGCCCAGAGATGTAGTCCAAATTGGATGAACTCCAAAATCAAATCTTCGTGTCATGGTTTCATGCTTATCTTGTTATTTCCGCATTGTTTTATGTGCTTTTAAGTTCCATGGTTAATAAGCTCTGTTACATGTAATTTTGATGCATCTATAAATAAAAGACCTTGGATAACTTGGAAGGTAATAATGTCTTTGCATTATGTTGGAAGTTGTCCACAATCTTATGTAAAACAATGATACATTATATCCCATCTTTATTATGGCATAGTATACTCTTGTATCCATTTATTATATAAAGATGTGTTATTTTGAAGAATTATATTATCCCACATTTAATATGTGAGAGTCATTCCTCCACATCTCTAGGTATATAATAGGGTCAAGGGAGCCTCTTAACAGATAACATTTTTGTGATACCATCACATCTTATCCTGTGCTCACAGCATACTGCTATTTGTATCAGGTTATTTGTAGTTGCTCTCTTTGTAAGATTGTAGGAGATTTCTGGAGATAATAGAAGAAAACCTTTCCGTGAACGTAGCCCAATTGGGTGAACCACGTATACCTGTTGTATTCATTTTCCTTGTTCTCTTTCTATTCTTATTTATATGTTGATATATTAACGAGAGATTTTTCAACGTAAATCACATGATATTTCATTTGTCGACGCGTTTCGAACCAACAAGTGTGGTTCATCGTCAGGACAAGTTGAAGAATCAGATCAAGCTATGCATGTTAAATAGACAGAGCAGAACCTCCAACGGTTATAATTCTTGACTAGGCAACGGCTATATTAACCAACTACTAAATTTGACAGGGGATCAGTTAGCATGACCAGGGGCATAAAGATAAGTTAATTTAATATAATAATTTTGAAGTTTAGTTATAATAAGT
>APFE030030020.1:71722-90426 GCA_000404065.3 Pinus taeda
ATGAATGAGATGTGTTAATTCCTTCCATAACCATTTTCCAGTTGACACATGTCCCTTTCAAAATAAAAATAAAACATTCTTTACATAAAAAAGAATGTCACTATAATAGAAACAAAAACAAATATACATGTTTAGTTAGTTTTAATTAAAAACATTACACAATATCGAAAATTGAACACTCATTATGCTTGGTTAGTCCTTGATATTACGATTTTGTATAAAGGAGAATGGTGGGAACTAGCATGAAGATACTGCTTTGTATGTGTTTTCTTTCGAAACACCTGGTGGGAGAGGTAACCATCATTATTCTTAGAAATAAGAATATCAAGGAAAGGGAGGAAACCATCGACTTCTTGTTCCTTAGTGAACTTAATGGCCGAGGATTGATTGCTGAGATGATTGAAGAAGAGATCTAACTCCTCTTGGCCGTAAGACAAGCTGATGTTGGTGTCATCTACATACCTTTTCCAAAGCTTGGGCAGGAGGTGGGTTGAGTTTAGAGCCTTGGATTCAAAATCTTCCATAAAAAGATTAGCAACGACAGGGGATAGGGGTGAGCCCATGGCAACCCCACAGGTTTGCTCAAAGAATTCACCCTCAAAACTTCCGCTTTAGCAGAGCATGCGAGAAAAACCAAGCATCATGTTTGTGTTGAGGAGGCTAGTGTTATTGCTAGAGTTTCACAATTCCATCATCGAAAATTTAGGGAAGCCCTTGAGATTGAAAAAAGGCCAAGCAATCTCAATAGAGAGGATGGCTGGAAGATCAGTAGTTGCTAGATCCCAACACTCCCTTCCTAGTCGTTTTCTTCCTTCCCCTCCTACCCGTCTCCCTCCCTCCCTCATTTTTTGGCTTATGCTAATAATTTTAACTAATAGAAAATATAATTACTTATATAATAAAATGTTAATTTAACAATTAGACATACAATTAATTATATGCGAATGTTTAAATTATTTTTATTCTTTCCCAACCCCTTGATGTATTCTAAATATTATTAATTCCTTAAAACTATTAATATTTTTTATAACTAACTTTTATCTTAAAATAGAATTAATATATATATATTATATATATATATAATATATATATATATTATATATATATATTATATAGAAGTAGTTAAAACCTTAGGTATATATATACAATTAATTTCAATCTGGATAATTTATTTAACAATTAGTTAAACAATTAATTTCAATATGAATATTGCAATTTTTTTTTTTTTTTTGTCATACCTCTTATAACAAACTATGACTTAATAACCATTAAAATCCATTATCTATGAACTTAATAACCATTAAAAATCCACTTTATTTTATTTTGTGTGTGTGTGTGTGTGTGTGTGTGTGTATATTACCATTAGTTTCATGTTATTATAATTACCAATAATAATAACTTAATAACCATTTAATATCTACTTTATTTTATTAGGATTATTATTCTAATATTATTATTCTTAAGCTATTAATATTTTTATAACTAACTTTGATCTTAATAGAATTTATTTTATTTATATATATATATATGAAGTAATTACAAAGAAAAAAAACCACCTTCAGTATATATAAACAATTAATTTAATCTGGATAATTATTTAACATTAATTAAACAATTAATTCAAATGAATATTGAAAATTATTATTATTATATTTTTTTGTTAACTAACTATTAACTTAAAACCATTAAAAATAAACAATATTTAAATGATATATATATATAATATATATATATATATAGATCAGTGTAACAGGACTCGGCGACTCTGGCGATTAATCGCGAGTTAAAGTCGGATCGGCAACTAAACGAGCCGACTGGAAACTCCGCGTGTAAACTCGCGTTGACCGAGTTTGACTCATGGTCAACGAGAGTTGGACTCGCGATTCGAGCGATTTAAACGATTCAGCGAGTTTTTGCCGAGTCCCACCAATTTTTTTTTCGGGTTTCGTCTCGGATTATGGCAGGAAGCAGATTCGGGTTTCGGTTAGCCTTTATAACTATCGCGCGATCTGGAGCTACTGCATATTTCGGTTAGTCTTTGCATCCGAGCGGCAGGTATCGATCTGGTGGTTAGTCTCTGCTTCCGGGTATCGATTCGGGCGGTTAGTTTTTGCATCCGGATCTGGCGGTTAGTCTTTGCATCCAGCAAAGAATCGATCAGGAGTGCATATGAGACTGGGTCACCTTCAGCGTTGAGGACCGAGTCACCGACGAGCCGAATGCGTGCTGCTGCATCCTTCGCGATTGACCTGAGTTTAATTTTCTGTGAGTTGTTTTAACTTATAACATTTATTTGAATTTTGATATCTATTTTTATTTCTCCTTTCACTTATTTGCCCACCACTTCCTTCGTTATCTTCAATTCTCTTCACTATTTTCTCCACACCGTTTCTGCTTATTTCCATGATAATGGTTGCGATATTCAACCGAAATGTAAGGTTGGGTTTGAAAACTGGAATTAACAAAACGAAATCCAATCTTAGAACTCTAAGATGTCGTTTACTATTAATATCTTTGGGGCCGAAAGTTACATTTTCCCATCCCAGCAGTGACAGCCCCCTCTCTTTTTCAAGAATATCATCATAATGAAATAGATTGATACTGATCGTTTTTACTTCACTCTTTAAATCTTCCACCGCATTACCAAACCCGATTGAATATATTGAATCCTGTGCATTGTATCTGTGATCATGCGATTTTTCCAAATTGTCTGGAAATACCCTGGGCCTGTACTGCACGTGCTTTTTCAGGGGCCACTGAGATGCCTGAAACGTTCCTCCGTTTTATTGATTTTTAGTTGTTTTAAACAATTAGACTTCTGTAACCTGATTGCCATGCTTTTTTTCTCCGCGTTTTTAGACAATTAGACATCAGTAACCAAATAGCCGTTCTTTTTTTCTAACCTCCGTTAAGTGAAAGGAGAAAAATTTTATACTATATGCTGATATTAGGGAATGTGGAATTTCTATTGTACCTTTAGGCTTTAACCTTAGCATCCAAGTGCACATGAGAAATTGCCTCAAATAATCTTATCAAAGTTTCAGTTGCCTCACTGTAATTATGTGTGCAAACTGCAACAGTAGGATCCTTCAACTCTAACAAGGATAACACGAGCTCAGACTCCCTTCTAGCACTTCTGCGCTTACTTTCTTGATCATCTCTGACCTCATGTAAATTACTAAATTGTAATGATTGAAGTTTGGAACTTTGGTAGAGTTGGAACTTGGAACTTTGGCTCGAACTGTCAAACTTACAAGTTACATCAGATCCTAGAAGCAGTATATCAATAATCAATTATCAGACCTCCCAGAATCACAACTTTGAACTATGATATAAATTAAATTAGAGGCAGAGTCCAGACAGCAAAGTCAACTGATATAAATTATAATAGAGGCAGACAGCAAAGTCCTGTTTTAGTTTCACAGTTTCACTGTAACAATAAGAGTACGAGAGAGTTCATTGAGTTCTTCATTTAATTTTTTAAATTTCTAGCATATTTTAAATTTTATTATTTTTGGATCATTTTTAAATTTGATTTTTTGTTGTCTTTCACTGTTCACAGGAGCCACAAAATTACAAATTAAATAGAAGCCAGACTCCAAGTCCAAATCTTAACAGAGGCCACAAATTAAACACAAGTACAAAGCAACGACAATGCCGAGAGAGAGGGACTTTGCTTGGGCTTATTGTGACAAGATTCCCGGAGACCCCAGGCTCCTTTGTAAATTTTGCAAAGCGAAATGTAGTGGAGGCATTTATAGATTCAAGTTCCACCTTGCAAAAATACCTGGCCATGATATAGGTCTTTGTACCAAAGTTGACGACAATGTCAAATACCAAGCAGCCTTGGCCCTTGATATGTTAGAGCAGCATAATGCCAAGAAAGCAAGGCAAAATGCTGAAATAGGAACTGTTGGAGTTGATACTTTTTCTACCACTAGCCCCATGTCACCTCAATCTGTTGAATCCCCAATGCCATTCCCAAGTTTTCCACGCATGCCTCCAAGGCCAAGTCAAACTCAAAGCCATGCGAGTCCTTCAACTCCTTCCTTCAACACTGGAGGTGGAAACATAAACACCTTTTTTGCTCCCCGCACAACACCTGGTTCCCAACCTACCTTGGATGGCACTGGTTGGAAAAAAAATATCTATACTCAGGCAAGGAAGGCCATTGCTAACTTTTGGTTCTATTCTGACATACCTTTCCACTGTGCCAGAAGTCCTTATTGGGAAGCTATGGTTGATGCAATTGCTGTTGTAGGTCCAAGGTTCAAAGCCCCTACATCAGAGAGCCTTAGGACAGATATGTTGTTAGAGAGTGTTGAAGATGTCATGCTTGTGCTAGCTGAGTTTCGTTCATCATGGGTAGAAACAGGGTGCACCATCATGAGTGATGGATGGACAGATCAAAGGAATAGAACTTTAATAAATTTCCTTGTATCTTGTCCTGCAGGCACAATGTTTCTCAAATCAGTGGATGCTTCAGACAAGGTTAAGACTGCCCAACTTATCTGTGAAATGATGGAGGAAGTCGTTGAAGAAGTGGGAGAAGAACATGTTGTACAAATTGTCACCGATAATGCAGCGAATTATATGGCTGCTAGTAGACTTTTTGAGATGAGGCACCCCACTATTTTTTGGACCTCTTGTGCTGCCCATTGCATAGATTTAATGCTTGAGGACATTGGTAAGCTTCATTGGATACATGAGGTTGTGGAGAAGGCAAAATCCATAACAAAATACCTATACAACCACACTATTGTCCTAAACACTATGAGAATATACATGAAGGTAAACAAATTGTTCGCTGCAGTGACTAGATTTGCAACAAATTCATATCTTTGCAATCTGTGGTTGAGCAAAAGATAAATCTGAAGAGGATGTTCTTGGGACCTGAGTGGATGGGATCTAAACATTCCAAGACCCCTGAAGGCATCAAAATTGTTGCACTTGTATTTAATGATGGCTTCTGGAAAGATGCCGAAGAGATTATTGTTGTGACAGAGTCCCTTGTTAGAGTTCTCAGGTAATTCAAGTCTTTAACTTTTTCATTTTTTAAATTTCATTTCAAGGTTCTTTTTATTTACAATGTTTCATATTTCTTTAAATTTGAATGTTTGAACTTTCAGGATGGTTGATGGTGACAAACCCGTTATGGGTTACATCTATGAAGCGATGGATCTCGCAAAGGAGGCCATCAAAAGAAGATATGGGGATGATGAGACAAAGTATATGCCTCTTTGGGACATTATAGATGCACGTTGGGATAGGCAATTGCATTCCCCCTTACATGCTGCTGGGTACTTCTTAAACCCACAATATTTTTATGATAAGAGCAAATTTAATGAGGATGGGGAGGTTGGCAGAGGACTTATGACATGCGTGGAAAGGTGCTTCCCTGATCCAGAACAACAAAGTCGTGTCTTCTCCCAACTACAAGATTATAGGGCACCATCTAAATTGTTTGCCTATACCAGTGCTATAAGACAAAGGTCTAAGATGTTGCCAGGTACCCAGCTTGAAGGCTTCATCAATTCATTAAATTTGTTTAAACTTTATTTTGTATGTTAAATGCTTTATTAAATTTTCTTTTCTTTTAAAGTTTTTAGTACTTCTAATCTCCTACTCACAAACCCTTACCACTTGCTAGGTCTTTGGTGGCAAAACTTTGGTAGTGATATGCCAGATTTGAAGAAATTTGCCATTCGAATCTTAAACCAAGCATGCAGTGCTTCAAGTTGTGAACGCAACTGGAGCATGTTTGAGAAAATACATTCTAAGAAGCGCAACCGATTGACACAAAAACGCTTGAATGACCTTGTATTTGTCCATTACAATCTACGACTTCGCAACAAACAAATACAAGGTGGGATTCAAGAGCTTGAATTTGAAGGTTTCATAATCTAGTTCGTACTTTAAAAGTTTATAGTTTAAACTTTAAACTTTTAAAGTTCAAACTTCAAACTTCAAAGTGAAATTTTAATTCACATTTCAATGTCTCATGACAAGTATGGATCATTCACCAATCGACCTTGAAGAGATAGATTTGCAAGCTACCAATGCAGCAGACTGGGTTCAATTAGATGAGCCTCCTCTTTTAAGCCTTCATGACTTGGAGAACTTTGAGAGTCAAGCAAGCGAAGGAGTGGATGGAATCGCTTCTAATTCTCACTCTTAAGAGTCTTAGACTCTTAGTTGCTGATTTTTTTCTGATTAGTATGCAGTTTTTAACTTTTTTGTAAACTTTTAGAAGCATATGCTTCTAAGGACTCAAGACTCAGTGCTTTGGATCATGTGTGGACTCATAAAATATATGAGATACTTATTTATTCATGATATTTTGGACATCTATTGATATTATGCATTGTTTGGACATGCCTTTACCCAATATTAATGAAAAATGGTTTTTTTAATTCAATATATGTGTGTATTTTTATTTAATGAGTTCAACGATTTTTTGCCGATTTTTTCCCGATTTATTCCCGATCCGATTAAAACTCTTCGCTCTTTTGCCTCGCCGATTTATTGCCGATTCCGAGTCTGGTAACATTGGCTGGAACCATGCAGGCGGGTTCCAAACTTGCTCAGGAACAGCAGTGGAACCATGCTTACAAATATGATCTCAAAAGCTTGCTATCTCCTCTCTTCTCCAAGCTCAAGCCAAAGATGCAAGAATGAGGAAACGAGAGGAGGAAGAGGGGGGAAGAGGCCTTTACGTTTTTAACCTCATCCTCCCTTCCCCTAACTCACCCTAGACTCCACTTAAACCTCAAGGAGAAAAAAATGTCACCTGCGGAGCGGGTTCCAGAACGGCTCGGGAACCACAGTGGAACTGTGCCAGAACTGCAAACAAAACCATCACAATTCCACAGGTCCAGGAAGCTCATTTCTTCAGGCGAACCGTGGTTCCAAAATTCCAGTTTGCTGTTTTCTCACAGATCCGTACAGGCCGCAGTTCCAGGTTTTGATCCGTGGGGAGGAAAGTTCCTGAAACACTGATCAGGACATCCACAATTTCCCTCCAGGCTCCGGGACAGATTCACATCATCATATGCCCACTTCCAAAGATCAGTTCGACACAATTCTATGTATTATGGGGTTCAACAATAACTGAGTTCTCTGATATGTGAATGAAAATTTTAATCAATTTATTATGTTACTTATATTTAATATTCAACCAACATATAAATATTATTTCTCAGAATAAAAAATGCATTTAGAGATAAGGAACCAGTTAAAACCTACTTTCAACGATTGACTGTCAATCTGCAATAGACAAATGATATAAAAGTATAAGGACCTGCTTTTCCTAGAACCATAGTTTAAGAAAAAAAAACAAATCAAATCGAGCAACAAATAAGGGACTCACTTTGCGTTGCTGAAACCATCTTTACTGCGATGATCAGCGCTGAGGGAAAGGTTAATGATTTCAGAAGTCAAAATACAGTTTCATTTCTATTCAAAACTTAAGGCCTAAAGAAACATGTTTTGTGAGAAATTCAATTTTAAGACAGCTTATTTAGAAAAGCAGGCAGCTCTAGTTTCTCAGCTGCTAGGTCAAGCAACATACCTTTAGCATACTAGAAAATCCAAAAACATTTTGACATTTCCACTTCATTGAGTGGAATGACAAAAATTGTTAGCTATCATTGAATAAAATGACATGTATGACAGTAGACTATGTGCAGTATGAAAGATGCCATTCAACCCAACTATTTTAAAAGAGTCTAGACTGAAAGTGATCTTATCCAACCCAGAGAATGAACATGTAAGTACTGTTTCCCTTGCAACTTCTGAAGCACATGGCAAATTGCCTGGTAACCAAGTTATAATCACTTTGGATGCTATTAACTGTGTTAGCTGGGAAGCTTTTTGTAATGAAATCCCATAGAATTGAGCTGATTGAGCAGAAATAGCAGCTTTGGATGAGAATTACTAAAAAAACAAGGGAAAAGGAAGAAGAATGCTTCAAGAGCGATATGCATTTGTCTGTTTAAATTTGAAAAACAATCTCCCTCCATTTCTTTCATTTGTCAACAAATTATTTTCCAACAAATGCTTTGACAATATTTCTGTACCACGGTATTGTATCCACACTACTTTTTATTTTCGCGTAGTCTAACAAGGCGGAGGAGTATTAGAGAAAATCCGGCAAGGATTTTTGTAAATCCAAGTTATAGTTGTTAAATTTCAAAATTTTAGGTGTCCTAGAAGTTTTTGATGGTGCTGAATCCATTTCCACCATCAAAAACACGATTCAAACACTGCCTCTACAAGATTTTTTGAAATTCGTTTGCCCGGATTCCGGCCACTTTGGGCCGTTCCGGCAATTCCTCCGCCTCGTTAGACAACTTTTATTTTTATTGGCTAGTTATTTAGCTTATTTCCTGATTTCGATAGATTAGTGATAAGATTTATTTTCACACTCCCGCTGTGAAAGTACTTTTGAGTTGCATCGACCTATTTATTGAGGTCATTTGTGGGACACCAGTAAAATTATCTTATCTTTATCTAAATAGCTGTGATGAAACCCCACCATTTACCAGTGTCAAGAGAAGCCAATAGTGAAACGATCTCTGTCCAATTCAATGAATGCAGCTGTAAGTGATGTTTCCCTTGCACAACTGTGGGGGACTTGGGGCCATAGCCACGTAATGAAGCTCTAAACAGTTTGGAAGTCATTCAACGTATCAGCAGTGCAGGAAACTAAGAAGGAAAAGAAAGTAAAAGTGAAACTAAAGATTACTGCACGCATTAGTCTATTTACATTTTCAACAGAGGATCCCTTATTTCTGAACATTTTTCCCATAATGATATACATTTTGTAGCATCATCGAAACATTCAAATTTTTCAAAATGTGAAAATATAAACCAGAAGTAATAACACTATTCAACACCTACCCTTGCCCTTCATACCAGGGCGACTAAATAAAACAGAGGAGTACCCAACCAAAATTATTAAAGCCGTCATCATTTGGAGATTTTGGGTGCTAACCTTTTTCCTGCGGTGCTGAGTCATTGCAAGCATAGCAGTCATCTGAGCCCGAACCAATGCAGAAGTAAATATGACGTCAACAGGAATATTGCTAATCCTCTTTCCAGCTTCAACAGCTTCTTCTACCCCTCTTTGTGTCAATGGTACATCAACACACCCTGTAAACAAATTTTTCTCGTTCCACAGTGACTCTCCATGACGAATCAAAATCAAGGCCGCTTCAGCTGCAAAACCCAAAAAAGCCAAGAAAGGAGTTGGAATTAATGATAGATCTACCATATAGACTACCTCATTCAAAGACAGTTTCATGTTTGTATCATTAAAGCCACCTTTTTATGAACCAAGTGTAAACTGCTATTTAATTTCTGAAAGAACATGCACATAACATAGATTATTAGTTGAAATAACTAAATAAGATGGAAACACTATAATATTTCATTATGTTTCTCTTTCAGGAAATAGACATGTTTTTGTTTCATGGAAAAGACGTGCTCCATGGAAAGCCAAATGTAAAGTGTTTGGGTTAAAAGGAAGTTGCTGTAAAAAATGGGCCCAAAATGCCAAAATCAGAACATGGAAGGTTTCCATTCACTGGAGGCAGGGTTATTAGGGGACTATCCAAAAAACAAATAGAAATCTTATCATAGCTTCATATAAGGAGAAAAATACATGTAAATGCAAACCAAAGAATGCATAGACGAACTGATTTGGATGGTTGGTTATCTAGGTAAATTGGCACAACAAACTTGCCATGACCAGTCATGAAATTTGATGTTGCACAATAAGCATTTCATAGAATACTAGATAAGATCCAGAGTATCACTAGCAGATCCCACTTTATATTGTCATCTAGTTCATTGTCCTAAGCGTTACGAAACAGAACATATCCATTACAAGGATGTAAATCCTATGGGCAGTAGAACATTTAATGCCGTGATCTGGAACCTAACTATGACTTACAGGATTTCTTCGGAGTATCGTTTGAATTCTTTGAGGACGACAAAACTGGATCCAAAACAGGAGAAGCCTGAGCTGATATAAAGCAAGTTCTCCCATACTTTCTTCCAGTAACCAAAGCACCCGGTCTGATAGTCGCTATTAAATCGTAAGTTAAACTTTTTCTCTTTAAAGATGACAGAGATGCCGTGCTAGGCAAGTCATTGGAACAGGATAGATTAATATGTGCATTGTAAGCCTGAGTAGTAGCACGAGCAGGTTGTAAAGTTGCAGCGGCCATCCTGCAAACATGCATATCAAAACTATAATATCCACAGCTCCTGATCCTCTGCCTGCCTTGCACTTTCAAAAAGCATATGACAATAAATAACTCAATAATTCCTTCCGGGATCCATTCTAGCAAAAAAAAAAAAGAAACTCGACAAATTATACAAAAGTTCAAAATTATGCGAGAAAGGATCGAACTAAGAATTTTTTTCTGATGATCAAGCTTTAGTACAAGATCTGATAAGCGAATTAGTTCATACAAGATATAACGAACCAGAACCTAACAAACAGTTACAGATAGAAAAAAATATTAAGAGCTTGTACCTTTTAGAATTGTAACGAAACGCAATAAATGACAATACATTTTCACAATTTCAAGTAAAGTTAAAATTCTATTTTTCTGTAATATATTTAGGAGCAAAGCAAGTTAAAATTCTCCTTTACAGAATATATCAAAGGGCAAGAAAGCAAAAAATTTATTTTCTCAGAATATATCTAAGGAGCAAGCAACTTAAACGAGCTTTTTCTAAGCAAAATGTGAACGATCATTTGGTATTTTTTGCAAAATTTTAAATAAACACGCAATGTTTGCATTTTTTCATTTCAAACGAAACTAAAATTCGTTTTCCAGGATATCATTACAGGTGGACAATCGGGGATTCTTATTTCAAAATACGAAATGAACGAATCTATGAGCAATCCTAACATATCATGAACAAATTTACCAGAATATTACCCGATCTACCCCAGATTTTGCCTCAATCCCCTAAATGGATGTAGTTCCACATACGAAAAAGAACAAAATGACTTCAAATTCATCAAAATAAACTCCAACGCCGCAAAAAGATGGAAATACCTCACAGTTCCTTTTAAAAAATCCCGTGAAAACTCGAAAAAGGTCCCTGACCATAAATTTCAGTATGCTTTGCAACTGGCAGGATCGTTACCTCACAAAAAATCGACTGATCAAAGAGTTCCTTAGTGCATTCGTCAAAATGACCAGGTAAAAAGCGGCATTTGCCGTTAATGTTCAGAAATACATACCGTGATGTGTTTACGACGGCGTTGGCTCGATCAAAACCGGTAGTCTGATTCAAACAATTACCGTTTTAACAAAAACTAACTGCTCACGATGCGCAGTCTAACAAAGACGAGGAGAAAACCTCCAGAGTAACAGTCAAAGCGGAGAGACAGAGACGAACAGCTTTGCAAACGCCGCCCTTGGATTTACAAAATTCGCCCAAATTCTCTCACGCTTCTCACACTCCCCTACCAGCACAAAGAGATTGGTGGACGTATGTACAAGAACGAGAATACGCTGCTCTTTTAAGCGTATATACGTATGGCAGTACGGTTGGTAGCAGGTAGGTTGCTCCGGTCAAATGGGAGTTGGGAAGCGGTGGAACGGTGGATACTGCGATTTTGTTTTTGTCCAAGTGGCGTTTTCCGTTGGACAAGTGTAGAATATTCTTTTCACCTGAACACAATATACTTGAAGCTAATAAGCACTGTTTTATTAAAATTTTAAATTATTACGAAAGTTTGTTGAGTTGAGTAATTATTAATGGTTGTGGCTGAATTTAGGCTAAGTCATTATTGTTATTTAATGAAAATTAAGCCACTCGAAAGGAAGAGCCCTTCACTTTTATCATTTGCTTTTGGATCCGGGGTATAGTCTGTTTCTTTGTATTTATGAAAATGAGTTTTTAACCCAGCAAAGTTGTTTTAAGTTATATTTCAGGATCAATATTGTTATTTTAAGATATTTTACTATCAATATTTTTTAAAAATGGTATAACTAAATGATATTTTAACGTTTATGAGATTAAAATTAGTTTATAAGATTAAAAAAAATGGTTATTTAAACTATAAAGTAAAAACCAGTAACATCTAATTCAACTCCCAAGACATAATAACATCATGTCATATCATCATAAACATCAACCTTCCCATCATACCTTTGTATACTTTAACAATTAAATTGTCAAATGGAGGTGGGTCTCTTGTGCCACAAACAAGATAATCACATACACTAATTTGATATTTGATTTGGCCATAATCTTAATATTTAATTATTATAATTATATAATAAAAAAGTTAAATTGGATAGAGAAGATATTTCTTGTGTCACAAACAAAAAATTATCACATACACCAATATGAATATTTGATTGACCATAATATAAATATTTAATTAATATTATATTATTAATTATAAAACTTTTTTAACTTCACCCCAAATTACTCTAAATAAATTATAAAATTACCATTAAAATAATATATATAATAGAATTAAATTTAATTTGAGTAAGAATAAAATTAAAACCATTTAGATGCATCTTAAATCCAAAAATACATACACTAGAGAGACCAAGTCTAGAGTTAATTTTAATTTTCATTATATATAATTAAAATATATCATTATTATTTTTTAATTCTAACCTTTTTAAATTTTTTAATTTTAAGGCGGTCTAAAGTCAATGTAACATTATATTACATAATGTTTTAAATAATTAACATTTTACAACATCTCGTTTTGATGGTGAACCACACTTGTTGGTTGGAAACAGGTTGGCCAAAAATTTCTCTTATGTGATTTCTACTGAAAGACTTTGCTTAATTTTACAACATCGTTGTCATATTGAGCTATAAAAGGTAGAAATAACATATTAAAAGGTAGAAATATTGGGCTATTAAAAGCAAAAATATTAATTAATTCATTTTACATATTAAAATTTAAAAATATACCATTTATATAAATAGATTTCCCTATACTAGTAGTTTTAAGTGCGACTTTTTCAAAAGTTTTTCCGGTTTATTTTATAATCTAAATTGTTTAGAATCTTGTAGCGATTCATTCATTGAAATCACGAGTTTGAAAGGTGAACTCTTCACAATAAAAGTGTTTGAGGGATTTGTTAGGGTTCTAAATCCATATAGGTAAAGAAAAAACCAGTTTAAATAACAGAAATTAAGATTTGACCACAATCTTTTTATAAAATAGCACTTAAAAACTACTCTTTTTAAATGGTAAAGATAATTAAAAATATATTTTTTATTGAAAATGGATATAATTATTTTAAAATGCTTTATTAAAAAAATAATTTAGTTTAAAAAAATAAAAATAAACTTTCCCCTTATTTCCATTTAATTTAAAAAAAAGTATATGATTCAAATTAATTATAGATTTTTGGAAATGGTTTAAAAAAAATATTTAAATCAAATGTATCATCATAAAAATTTATTTTAATTATAGATTTACTAAGTTTTGAGAGATCAAATTTTTTAATATGCAAATCTTTTTTTAGTATAATTATTTTGTAATTAAAAATATAAAATCTTTCAATTCCTAGGTAGCTTACTTGACAAAGATATTATGTAAAATATTACGAAGTTTTTGGTTTGATTTCCCGATTAACCTATACCCATATTGAAAGTAAGCTTGAGAAAAAATAGTAAATTATATATATAATCCAATATTTCCCTACTATAAAAATATGTAATAAAAAAATAAAGTAAAACAAATATATATTTTGCTTCCAAATAGAAACCAACTAATCTATACTTTATGTATTATTTTGTTCATGATTTTTACTCACACTCATATCATATAATAAGTTCAAAACTTTCCATTATTATTTTCTTTTTTTTTTATCAAGTAAGAGTAGGACCTTCTATTAAACTTAGCCAAATATACATAATTTACAAGAAGCCGCACCCGCTCTGTGAGAGTTCAATAGTCAGTCGGGCAGGCCGAACCAAACCAATCATCCAAAACCAAGAGAAACCTAAACAGGAAAGTCGGGGAGAATCGCCAAACAATTAAGGCACAAGGTCATCTGGTAGTTCTGCCATGCTTCAAATGAGCCTAGAATTCCTTGGAGGGCTAGTCCATCGAACTGGAGGTCACAAAAGGCCACAAAAGACTCGTCGTGGGTCCACCAGAGGTCCCACCACACACCAAGCATAAAACTGTCAAATGGACTCGACGGAAATTAAAGCATAACACTCTAATTTTTTTTTTCGGGTTCGACCAACTAGCACAAACAAATCGCCACCATTGATCAACTGACTAGGATCCAACGGTCTTCGTGAATATCGGAAGGACGATAAGAGCAAGAGATAACCACTCGATGAGGGCAATTTTCTCTCTCCTCGCTCCACTATGTGTCGCTCGAAGAGTGGAATCAGAGCCAAACTCAGAAAAAAACAGAAAACATTCAGACCCCGCCCGATATACTGCTTTTGGTATTTGTTAAACACACATGGTCAGGGAGAACAAATAGGAAAACAATAGGAAAGATAAATCATTCAGTACCTTTTATTAACAATTAGATATACATTTATGGTACATTATGTGACCATTGGGATTCACATCCCAAGGTCTCTTGGACTACTTTGTCCATTGGCTTCCACGCTAACCCTTTAGGATTAGGTGTCCAACATTCCCCCCCTTAATCCGAAGGGTTATGTATGAGTCCAAGAAAAGAGCTGTAATACAAAATGTGCAATAATGCATGGCAGCACTAGGCTGAATGTGCTTTATGAAATGTTGGTAAAAAAGGGCGGTGGTTTAAGGATAGCCACCAACACTGGAACGCTTAGTGCAGTTCCTGGAACTCTTCCAAAACTGGCAAGAAGCTGTAAGTCTTCTGCTAGAGGAAGTGATCCTATTGTTTTAAAGAGGGAAACCTTCAACCATAAAAAGGAGGTCTCACCCCGCATAAAAGGAAAAACTTCAACCTGAAAAGGGAAGTCTCAACCTGTGATGGTTTAAGGATGACCAACAACTCTGGAATGCTTAATGCAATTCCTGGAACTCTTCCAAAACTGGCAAGAAGCTAGAGTCTTCTACTAGAGGAAGTGTTCTCAATTTTTCTCCCGGAACTCTTCCAAAACTGGCAAGAAGCTGAAGTCTTCTGCTAGAGGAAGTGTCCCAGATTGCCAAGTGAAGGCATGTTCACGGGCATCTTTGTCTCTGGCTACAACTCTGAAATTTGTGTGGCAGGTTGTGGCTCAGGCTCGCTTGATGTGGCTTTGAAGCTTGTAGATGACCATCATTTCCCCCCCTGTCAGATACAAGGTGAGATGATGGAGAAAACTCAACTGCAAGACTTTTCAATACTCGGGAACAAGTTCTGACATGCGTTTGGAATATCTTCTTGGTTGTTGATGCCCATTGCTAAGAAGCGATCCATCCAAGATGAATCTTTGTTCTTGCAGGACGATTGTTTTTGAAGCATTTGTTTGAAGAATGACTGGTTTTATGACAGTTCTTACATGGATGAAGATCAAAATAGTGATCTTTCAAATGGCCAACTCGGTCACAGTGTTGGCATTTTACAAACTGTTGTTGTTGTTGTTGCTGTGGAAGAGGGGCAGAGTCTGGAACAATTGAAGCTGAACTGTCATAACGAGCAGGTGAACTGTCATGAATGAATCCAGCACTTTGAAACTAAATGGGCTTGGCGTAGTCTGGAATATGAAAGGACAAGTCCTTGTCATATCCAAGACCGGTTCTGTTCTGCTTGTGTGGGACAAGCTCCAAGTCTGATGATGGGCTGGGAAGAGTAGGACTGAGTTTTCTGCATCGCATGTACAACTACTACTTTATTTTTGAATAACTGTAACTTATTGACTTGCCTGTTTATTGGGAATCTATTTCAATCTTCTGAACAAGAAAACAGGTTCGGATGATGACCCATTGCTTTTTAGTTCTGTCTTGCTGCAGCTTTGGTCTCAAGCTGCAAAACTCAATATTCCTCATGTGCATTTTGCCAGAGAGGTTTGGATTGTCAAAAGAGAGTTTTCTTGTGATTGACCCATCTCAATCAACATGGAATGAATTAGGATATTCAATAACTTTAATGCATCTTCAAGTCTGGCCATTATCTCAATAGATAAACCCTGATATGCAAATGATTTTTGCCACAATGTTCTCCACCGTGGGTGATTTTCGTAAGTTTATTCACTGTACATTGTTTTTAATGCTTCCACATGTAGTAACAGTCTCCAAATAAACTTTTATTATCCAATAGCAAATTCAAAAATTAAATGCAACGACCATTAAGTGATAGCTCCTCCATAATGGACTTTTCTCATTCAAAAACTTAACTAAAAAGATTGGAAGATTGAACACATTACAAGCATGTGGAATTTCTGTCAATGACACTTCTCTTGTGTTTCTCAGTGGGTTCGTCACTTACAAGATAGCATTGTGCAGTATATTGAGGGGGCAGCTCAACCTGAATATACAATTACGGTAGATGATGTTAATAGAACCCCCAATTAACAAAAAAACGAGTTCCTTCATAAACACAAGAGGGCATTCTAACATAGGGCTTCCGATCAGCAAAGCCCCCAGCAATAACAGCTACCCGACAATCCGACCCCTATAAAGGCAAGCATCTCTATACAAGCACCATCGCCACCATAAGCCTGGCTTAACCCTCTACATTCAAATGGGCATTGAAGAAAAGAGAATGAAGCTAACATCTGTCAAAAATCAATGAGATTCAGCCCTTAAACACCCAAAACCTTCACATTTCCAGTCGAGCCACAGTGGTAAGATGAAAAATGCGATGACCCAACATGCTTCACGCTGTTTTCTATCGAATCCAATGCAATGCCAACTGGTGGCAGGAGAAAGCAAGGCGCCCTCAGAAATCAGAAACACCTCCTAACACCTCCTAACACAAAAACCAACACAAAACCACGACGCCAATAAATTCACAAAATATCATGCCTTAGCCGGCGAAAAAGATGGTGTCCACTGTTCAAAAACACTTAACTAAATCATGTGCCTATCATGATTCATGTTATTGCAATGAGGATGAAAATTACTGCAGTGATAACCTCTGAGGAACAACTACTTCGTTACAGGCTTCCTCGGGCAATTAATGGAGACCATGTTCTCCGACCTTATGATGAATATCGAGCTGAAGGCCAAGTTCTGCTACAACTTGTTGAGCGTGGTGCCTCCTTTGGTCAAATAGACATTTTCAAAGTCCGTGGAAAGTTAAAACTCCACTCAAGATGCCCCAAGTTCGATTAACCACAGGCAGAGGCACACAGGAAACAAATGCGGTACTATAGGGATTGATCCGCAGACCTCGAGCAGCGGCAATTTTTTTTTCTTTTTTTGATCTAAAATATATACGTTGAGATATAGGCACGCCACAGAGCTCAGTCTCTGCCATACAACGAAGCTTAAAATCATCCAAAAAAATTGTCTCAACGCATCATTGGAGAGTACCTATAGAATGGGTGGGAACTGGGTCGTAACCTTAGTTCAAACCCACAACCATCGAATCTGGAGTGACTGTCCACAGCCCATTTCGCAGATTAATGGGATGGGATAGACAGTGAAGTGATTTGGAACTGGAATGCGTATCCCATGGTTGATAGCCTATTCAAAATTTCGTTCAGATTCATCCGATGGGATAAGGTTCCGAGTGTGCTTGCCCTGAAATAACGTCTCACACAAATCTGAATCCACAGTGAACTGAAACGGAAGTTGCAGAGCGTAGCAGTGAGAAAGCAATGCGCAAATGAGGAAACCTAGACTTAACACTCATTCTGGCGACATTCATAGAAGCGCAGAGAACGAAGCCGAATCCGACAGAGGAATATGGAGAGCCAAGGGCAAATGTCGTCCTCCTACCAATGCTTCCCAACAATAAAAAATCGAGAATTGAAGGATGATTACATGAAGTTCAAGTTGAGGATTCTTGTGCACAGGCTCGGTTTGATTCCCCCTTGGATTGATTTTTGTGTATCTGTTGATACACGAAAAAGTGAAAAACGTTGTCAAATGCTCCAGAAACAGTTTCCCCGAATAGCTTAGAACAGGGCGGAATGGTCACTGGGAATGGTCGTCGTAGTGGGTAAGCCTTGGCAGACTGGAGTCAACAATTTGGAATATGGACAGACCAGCGTTATGGACAAATACGTTATGGAAGAGGCAGCACATTATATCAGGACAGATGTGTTATGGCAGAGGCAGTGCAGGTTGGACAGCGCTGGTCAGGGAATAATGCACAGAGAATAATGGACAGCACTTCTTTTAGGAACGTTCATGGGCAGTGAGGCAGAGAAACATTCAAGTGAATATGGCAGAAATAAACTGCACAGAAAGGCCATAAACAAATGGATCAAATTAATTATGCAGGGCAGGAATACGCCTGCTCTGATACCATGTTAAACACACATGGACAGCTAGAGATATGAAAGATAAAACATGCGGTACAATTTTATTAACAAGAGATTTACATTTATAGTACATTATGTGACCGTTGGGATTCACATCCCAAGGTCTCTTGGACTACTTTTATCCATTCGACTTCCACACTAACCCAGTTAGGATTAGGTGTCCAACATTCCCCCCCTTAATCCAAAGGGTTATGTATGAGTCCAAGAAGAGAGCTGAAATACAAAATGTGCAAAAATGCATGGCAGCACTAGGCTGAATGTGCTCTCTGAAATGT